>BMAC01000421.1:0-32701 GCA_014905375.1 Phtheirospermum japonicum | reverse complement strand
GGTGCGCCTCCGTGTCTTGGATCCACGAGGATCGGGTGTCGATCGTTAAATACGCGTTTTCTATTTTGTTTTATTTTAAATAAGAAATCAAAAAAATTCAAATAAAATAGTAAAAAATAAAAACAGATCCTATCATTTTACTAACGGGGCGCAAGAAGTGAGTCTCGATCCATGGAACCACGAAGATCGGGTGTCGATCGTTAAATACAAGTTTTCTATTTTTTTTCCAATTTTAATTCAAAAAAAATAAAATATTAGTAAAAAATAAAACAAATCCTATCATTTTACGAATGGGGCGGCAAGGGGTGTGTCTCGGTGCCATGGAACCATGAAGGTCGGGTGTCAATTGTTTAAATACACGTTTTCTATTTTTTTTTTCAGATATTAAATTAAAATTCAAAAAAAAAAAAAATTAGTAAAAATTAAAAATAAATCTTATCATTTTACGAACGGGGGGGGGGGGGGGAGGGGTAAGTCTCGGTGCCATGGAACTGCAAGGATCGGGTGTCGATCGTTAAGTACGCATTTTAGTTTTTGAATTGTTTTTGGATTTTTTATATTTAAAAAAACTGAGGGCTTGTGTTTCCCCTCAAAAAAAAACCGAGGGCATTTTGGGCCCCTCGGTATTTTCCGAGGAGATTTTAATTCCCTCGGTATTTTTTAATTGAAATAAATTCGAAAAAAATATAAAAAATCATAAAAATGAAACAAATCCTGTCATCTTAGGCACGTGGGGTAGTTTTGACCCGATTTTGATAGAAAAATATCAACGAGCATGTGCGTATTCACACGAATCGTGTAATTCGACCTCCAACCAAGATACGATCGATCGATCAACTTGTTCGGTTAGAAACGCAAAGCGACGAAGCAACATTATTTTGTGAAGGCGTCAAACGGTGTGTCTCGATTTCTCGGAACCATGAGGATCGGGGCTACTTTGCACAAGTTTTCTGACGCTATCATGTGCAGGGTCTTCTCGACGACCTTTACAAAGTCAGCCCACCTCTGGTTCAGCCAGTTGCCCCCGCGTTCTATAAGAACTTTGACGAATTTAGCTTGGCATTCTTACACCAGTTTTACAGCTGCAGGAAGTACCAAAAAACGCCACTGGAGTTATTCAGTTTGAAGTAGAAGGAAAATGAAAATCTACGTGCATACATCAAAAGATTCACGGATGCAAAGCTAGAAGTGCCATCAGCATCTGAAGATCTCTTGGTTAACACTCTGGCTCAGGGGCTCATGAGAGGAGAATTTTTCCAGTCACTGGTCGTAAAGCCAGCACTGAAATTTGGCGAGCTCCTGGAGAGAGCATAAAAATACATTCATCTGAGGAGGCTTTGAGGATCAAGGAAGATGGAGAAAAGAGAAGGGAACAATCGGATAGGGAGGACAAGACCCCGATGAAGAAACCCAGGACTGACCTGGTTGGAGGAGGACCCTATTTTGATAGGTAGACACCTCTGGCTACACCTCAGGAGTAGATTCTGCAGTCAATTGAGGGACACCCTGATCTCAAATGGCCAAGAACTTATTCCCAGAAACCAAGGAAAGAAAGATCTGACGATATTGCCGATACCATAACAAGTATGGTCATGATACAGATCAGTGAACCCACTTGAAAGATGAGATACAGAGGTTGGTACAGGCAGGGCACCTGAAGAAGTATGTACAGATGAGGAGGGAAGAGTCCAGGTCTGACTCCCGCAGACGAGACCGACCTCAAGGAAACAAGCATAATTCGGATAGTGGGCGGAATGATGGGCAAAGGAACGACCAGACTCAGAAGGTACGAGGTGAAATTCTAATGATCACAGGGGGCGAATGGGATGAACATTCTAGGCGAACCCAGAATAACTATGTTCGTGCTACGAAAGATCTAACAAGGAAGGCGAGTGAGGTCGGGCAGTTAGCGCCAAGCCCAAGAATATGCTTTGGGTCAGAGGATGAGAACGGCATGTTGGCCCCTCAAATGGATGCCTTTGTTATTACAACCACCTTCGCCATTTACACCATAAGACGAATATTTGTAGATACGAGCAGTTCAGCCGATATCATGTTTTATGACTGTTTTCGACAGTTGAACTTAAACTTGGATCTGGAGAAAGTCACCACGTCACTAGTTGGCATCTCAGGGGGAGACCTAAAACCGTTGGGAGCGGTAAAATCTCCTAGTGACATTAGGGGATAAAGCTAGTAAAGCAAAGAAAGCGTAACATCGAGCCGGAAAAGGAAGTTATTATTGAGGCAGAGGTGGATGAATTGCTAAAGGCTGGGCATGTCCGGGAGATACAGTTCCCAGAATGGATCTCTAACGCAGTCCTGGTACCAAAAACGGAAGAAGACTGGCAGATGTGCATAGACTTCCGTGATCTTAACAAGGCTTGCCCTAAAGATCACTACCCACTGCCGAGGATAGACCAACTGGTTGATTCCACATCGGGTTGTGGACTCCTGAGTATGATGGACGCCTCACAGGGATACCACCAGATTAGGCTAGCCAAGGATGACCAAAAGCGAGTTAGTTTCATAACTCCGAAAGAGACCTATTGCTATGTGGTCATGCCGTTCAGACTTAAGAACGTGGGCGTCACATATCAACGGCTAGTGGAAAAAATGTTCAAGAATTATCTCGGGCGCAACATGGAGGTCTATGTGGATGATATGTTGGTCAAGAGCGTGAAAGCGGCCTCACGCGTGGATGACCTGAGGGAAGCCTTTGATACTCTGAGGAAGTATAAGATGAAGCTCAACCCCAAAAAATGCATGTTTGGGGTGAGAGCTGGAAATTTCCTGGGCTACATGGTAACGAAAAAGGGGATAGGAACTATGAGGATTGGGTGTCGATAATTAAATACGTATTTTCTATTTTCTTTAAATTTTTAAATAAAAAATCAAAAAAGAAATAAAAAATTTGTAAAAAGATAAAAACAATTCCTATCATTTTACGAACGGGACGGCAAGGGATGCGTCTGGTGCCATGGAACCACGAGGATCGAGTGTCAATCGTTAAATAAGCGTTTTATTTTTTTTTTCCATTTTTAAATAAAAAATCAAAAAAAATAAAAACTAGTTAAAAATAAAAACAAATCCTACCATTTATGAAAGAGGAGGAAAGGGGTGTGTCTCCATGGCATGGAACCACGAGGATCAGATGTCGATCATTAAATATGCATTTTCTTTTTTTTTTAATTTTTTTATTTAAAAAGAACTGAGGGCTTGTGTTTCCCCTCGAAAAAAACTGAGGGCATTTCCTTCCCTTTGGTATTTTACGAGGGGATTTTCATTCCCTAGGTTTTTTTAATTATAAAAAAATCGAAAAAAAATAGAACAATCGTAAAATAAAACAAATCCTATCATCTTAGGCACGTGGGGTGGTTTTGACCTGATTTCGATTGAAAAATATCAATGAGCATGTCCGTATTTACACGTATAATTCAACCAACAACCAAGATACGATCGATCAATCAACTTGTTCGGTTGGAAATGCGAAGCGACGGGCATCGTGATTGTTTTTTAAGGCGGCAAGGGGTGCGTCTCGGTGTTTTGGATCCACGAGGATTGGGTGTCAATCGTTAAATACGCGTTTTCTATTTTATTATTTATAAATAAGAAATCGATAAAAATTTGAAAAAGAACTTTAGTAAGAAAATAAAAAAATTCTATCATTTTACGAACGGGGCGACAAAGGCGTGCGTCTCAGTGCCATGGAACCACGAAAATTGAGTGTCGATCGTTAAATACGCATTTTCTATTTTTTCCTATTTTAAATAAATAATCGAAAAAAATAAAACATTAGTAAAAATAAATCAAAATCATATCATTTTTACGTACGGGGCGGCAAGGGGTGCATCGTGATGCCATGGAACCACGAGGATCGGGTGTCGATTGTTAAATACGCGTTTTCTATTTTTTTTTTTTCATATTTTCAATTATAATTCAAAAAAATAGAAAATTAGTAAAAACTAAAAACAAATCCTATTATTTTACGAACGGGGGGGCAAGGGGTGCGTCTCGGTACCATGGAACCACAAGGTTTGGGTGTCGATCGTTAAATACGTATTTTCTAGTTATTTTGAATTTTTTAATTTAAAAAAACCGAGGGCTTGTGTTTCCCCTTGGAAAAAACCGAGGGCATTTTAGGCCCTTCGGTATTTTCGGAGGAGATTTTCACTCCCTCAGTACTTTTTAATTGAAAAAAAAAATAGATACAATCGTAAAAATGAAACAAATCCTATCATCTTAAGCACGTGGGGTGGTTTTGACCCGATTTCAATTGAAAAATATCAACGAGCATGTGTGTATTCCCATGTATCGTATAATTCGACCAACGACCAAGATACGATCGATGTATCAATTTGTTCGGCTAGAAACATGAAGCGACGAAGCATCATTATTTTATGAAGGCGGCAAAGGGTGCGTCTCGGTGTCTTGGAACCACGAGGATCGGGTGTCGTTTGCTAAATACGCGTTTTCTATTTTTTTATGATTTTTAAATAAAAGATTCAAAGAAAAATAAAACATTAGTAAAAGATAAAATAAATCTTATCATTTTACGTACGAGTGGACCAGGGGTGCGTCTCAGTGTCATGGAACCACGAGTATCGGGTGTTGATCGTTAAATACGCGTTTTCAATTTTTTTTCAATTTTAAATAAATAATCGAAAAGAATTCGAGAAAAATAAAATATTAGTAAAAAATAAAACAAACCCTATCATTTTATGAATGGGGCGGCAAGGGGTGTGTCTCGGTGTCATGGAACCACGAGAATCGGGTGTCGATCGTTAAATATGCATTTTCTATTTTTTTTCGATTTTAAACAAAAAATAAAAAAAATAAAAAAATTAGTAAAAACTAAAAACAAATCCTATCATTTTACAAATGGGGGGGCAAGGGGTGCGTCTTGGTGCCATTGAACCACAAGGGTCGGGTGTCGATCATTAAATACGCATTTTCTATTTATTTTGAATTTTTTTATTTAAAAAAACTGAGGGCTTGTGTTTTCTTCGGAATATAATGAGGGCATTTTTGGCTCCTCGGTATTTTCCGAGGGGATTTTCATTCCCTGGGTATTTTTTAATTAAAAAATATTAAAAAAAAACAAAAGAAAATAGAAGAAATCGTAGAAATGAAACAAATCCTATCATCTTAGGCACGTGGGGTGGTTTTGACCCGATTTCGAATGAAAATATCAACGAACATGTGCGTATTCACACGTATTGTATAATTCGACCAACAACCAAGATACGATCGATCGATCAACTTGTTCGGTTAGAAACGCAAAGCGACGAAGCATCGTAATTTTGTGAAGGCGGCAAAGGGTGAGTCTCGGTGTTTTGGAACCACGAGGATCGAGTGTTGATTGTTAAATATGCATTTTCTAGTTTTTTTTTTAAAAATAAAACTCAAAAAGAATCAAAATTAGTAAAATATAAAAATAAATCTGTTGGGTTATAGGAATTTATTAGCAATTGTTGTAATTTTGGTGTAATTTGAGCTGCAATTAATGAAGAAGAAGAAGAAATGATGGAGGAAATTGGATAGATAGAGAGAAATTGGTAGTTAGGAGCTTATGATATTTCTTGCTTAATGAACTACAAATGTTTCACCCTATTTATAAGCATAGGGGGGGACCATTTAACATAATGTAACCTAATCCAACACATAAGATAGCTAGATAAAAGATAAACCCAATAACATTAATAAAAGCCAACTGCCCAACAAGCCCACTAGACAGCGGCCCATTATTCCTCAAAGCGTGATTCGGCCCAGCTTCCCTTAGCCTGCTCCACATTCAACTGACCCGGACCCGGTCCCACTCCATCTTTACCCCTTTCCACTTCATTTTCGACCGCATAACAATGACTCCCCCTTTTTCCCAAAATCCGATCTTTCTCTTCCCTTTCCCCGACAATTTCAGCCGCTCCGACATTGTTAGTTATAGAAGCCACAACAATACCCCCTTGATTTTCTGATCCTTGACCGCAAGGATCAAAAGCTGGGAACTTTTTGCCAATCCATTTCGTATCCTCCCAAGAAGCTAACCCTAAATTAGGGTTTCCCCATTCCACTAAAATCTGTTCAATTTCCTCTCCTTTCCTGTTTGTGATGCGTTTATCCAGTACTCTTTGGGCAATTCGGAAAATCCCATCTGCATCAGTCTCCTGTAACTCCTCGAGAGGTTAAGTATCCGATTTTAATTTTTGCTTCAACTGTGACACATGAAAAACTGGGTGTATCGTTGAATCCTCGGGTAATTTAAGCTTATATGCTAATTGTCCAACCTTTTGAATTACAGGGTAGGGCCCATAGTACCTGGAGGCCAGTTTCAAGTTCTTGTAGAGGTGCAACAAATTCTGCTTGTACGATTGCAACTTAAGGTAAACCTGATCCCCTACCTCAAATCTCCTTTCTGTCCTGGTCTTGCCTGCATTGACCTTCATACAATTTTGTGCATGCATCAAGTTTTCCCTTATCATCCTTAGCATAATCTACCTCTGTAGCAAGAGATCTTTAGCCTTCCCACTATGTGCATCCATATAGGGTCCTGTAGATAGAAGGGGAGGTGTGTAGCCATATGTTTTTCATGTAATTGTTGTGTTTTTCTCGTGTTCTTAATTAGGGTTTTATATTATTTTTAGTGGTTCCTGAGTCGTTTAGTTTTCTTTTCTAGGTTATTTTTATTATTTTAGGGTTTTTGTGTTCTTCTTTTGATTTTATGTTTAATATATTTTAATGGGTTAATTGGTTCACTTACCTTGAGGATTGGTGGTATTCTTGGGTTTTTATGTTCAAAATTCCTATTTTAGAGGACAAGGCATTGAGGACAGAAATTCAAGCCAAGAGCAAGTTCAAAAATGGCCAAGCTTTCTGGAATGCTCGCCATGGCTCGCCGAGGCTCGCCAACGCTTTCCAAACTGTCGACACTGGTTAGCGCTGCCCACACTGAGTTACCCAGTGTCCGAGCAGCGCCTTGAAGGCAGCGCCCGCAAGCTGCCGGCAGCGCCCACCCACACTGAGTTACCCAGTGTCTGAGCAGCGCCTTGAAGGCAGCGCCCGCAAGCTGCCGGCAGCGCCCACCCACACCCGCGCCAAGCACTCGCCAGCCCTCGCCAGGCGCTCGCCATCCCTCGCCAACATGCTCGCCAATCACTCGCCAACCCTCGCCAGGCGCTCGCCACCGCGCGCCCACGCCCAGGCCCCAGCGCCCATGCCCAGGTCCCAGATGTCGGCCACCTGCCGCCAGGGCTCGGCCATGGCCGAGCCATATCGAGCCCATGGTCGAGCCAAAATGCTAGCCAAGGGTCTAGGAAGGTGCCTCCAGGTCAAACTTGGTCAAACCCGGGAATTTCAAGCCTCTAAGGCTATTATGGCCCATTTAAACCCAATTAAATGTAATATAAATAGGATACTTCTTTCATTTTGTAAAAAAACACCTCTCATTTTCCCCAACCCAAGCATGGGTTTGGGATTAGAAAATCCTCTCTCTAGTTTTTAAGACCTATTTTCTCTCTCTTAGGTTTTAGATTCAATTTCAAGCTTTGATGTAATTTCTTTTCTAGATTTAGATTTACTTTCATGCTTGGCTTTGGATTTGTAAGCCTAAGAAGAATCCAAATACTCCTTTGGATTGTTACTTTTGACGAAATTACATTCAAGCTTTGTTTCATTTCCTAATTCACGTAAGTTTCCTTTCAATTTCATGTTTTATGCTTTAATTCCATGCTTTGTTCTTCATTTCCATGCTTGTTCTTCATGTTATGCTTTTAGCCTTAATACCTTTAATTCATGATGAAACATATGAATTAGCTATGGAATCTAGATGAGTGACACATCTAGATCATAGATCGGCTCTTGGATCGTCTTGATTTTGAGTTTTTCACATGCTTTATTTTGAATTTCATTTTCATGCATAGTTTTAGGTTAAATCTTAGATCTATGTTTTGATGCTTGTTATTTTCCTTAAATTTTCAAACTTTCATGTCAACTTTTCTTACTCTTTACATCCATGCTTTCAATTTATTTTAATTTGCATTGTTGTACCTTGTGCTTGCATGCTTGTACATGGTGAAACATTGCATTTTCTTGCTTATTTTCATTATTGCTTTGCATTTTCTATTTGAGGCACACGACGAGGCATCCGACCAACTTGTTATTTCAATT
Source organism: Phtheirospermum japonicum (assembly GCA_014905375.1). Classification (NCBI taxonomy): domain Eukaryota; kingdom Viridiplantae; phylum Streptophyta; class Magnoliopsida; order Lamiales; family Orobanchaceae; genus Phtheirospermum; species Phtheirospermum japonicum. The sequence continues at coordinate 24,541 of BMAC01000421.1, read as the reverse complement.
TCTAGTGTAGATTAGTTAGGTTAATTACTTTATTTTCATTTTCCTTTACTTTTCCAAGCTTGTAACACTTTGAATGCTTCAATTGAATCGAATTCCGATAATACCAAGCCATGAACCCGTTGATATACTTTCAACACCACTAAAACTCTTCTAACAAAATGGAGCCGTTGCGACACGTCTTGGTTAAGGCTTTCAATTTGGTTGTAGTTTCACTGTGTTTTTAGCTTTCTTTTGTTTTTGACGTTTTTTGTTTAGTATGCAAGGTGCTTATAACTATGGTGGATACATTCCCAATATGGGAGGGCATGGTGCAAGCCATGTTGGGAATGAGATGTTGTATAATGGGTATGGCAACGTGGGAGGGCATGGTGCAAACCACGTTGCCAATGGTGGATATGGATATGGGCAACCCGGCATGGGAGGGCATGGTGCCAACCATGTCGGGTTTGATAATTTCTCGGGCAATGGTTCCTTGGGTGGTTATGGAGCTCCGAATTCATATCCGAATGTGCAAGCTCCATATTCCTATCCGAATGTACAAGCTCCAACTTCCGGCTCGTATGGCTATGGTGCTCCACCAAATCATCCGAATATGCCGAGCCCGAATCCCGGCCCATATGGAGCCCCACCCGGTTATAATTTCACTTCTACGCCGAATATGACACCTAGTGGCCATGTGAATGGTGGATATCCGAGTCCCGGCCCGTATGACAATTCTCGTCCTCTCGATGATTATGACTACTTTGGAGGTTTGATCTCCGATGCTCCCCCCGTCCGCACTATGGTAGATTTTAACTGACCCTTTGTGGGGACGCTTCATCCTCCCAAGCCAATATCTTCTCCACCGGCGTATTTGAAGGCATGCCCGGATTTATCCGCAAAATATCTCGAGGATTATGAGTCATTTGGCGGTCCGAGCTCCAATGTCATAAGTGGCCCGCCCATCCGCACTATGAGGGATATGTACCGAACGTTTGTGGGATGCGCATGGTTTTGATCGCGTGGTCATGTTACCGTCTCTTGCGTTTCCCTTCCCTCGTTCATGAAATGGTGAGAGTCGGGATTTGGAGGTTGTTGTGGGAAGGCTTAATGTTCGTACTCGCCGAGAGTGAGTGGGTGAATCCCATTCACATGGTGCCCAAGACGAGCTGCTCGTTAGTTCTCAAGGATGAAGAAGGAGAGTTGTTGGCCATGAGAGCTACGACGAGATGGAGGATGTTGATCGATTCTAAGAAGTTTAATGCGGCTACCAAGAGAGATCATTTCCCTCCCTCATTTGTCGATCAAAGGTTAAAGAAGCTAGCCGGCCATTACTCCTATCATTTCTTTGATGAGTCATCGGGTCACTTTAAAATCACCATCCCACCCGAGGAACTAGCCGAGACGAGCTTCATTTTCCCATTTGGAACATTTGCTTTTTGGCGGATCTTATACGAGCTATGCAATGCGCCAAGGACGTTCCAAAGAGTGGACCCTCCCAACAAGGAGGAGATTGTCTTGGTGGACCCTCCCGTCATCTTTCCACCTTGATCAAAAAGGGAGTACGTCAAGCTAGTGACGTAAAATAAGCACTTCTTGGGAGGCAACCCAAGTTCTTTCCATTTCTTTCTTTATTTCTTTTATTGAAAAATCCAAAAACATTCAAAAATTGAAAAATCCAAAAACATTCAAAAAATTGAAAACTAAAAAAAAATATTTTCGAGTTGTCTTTTGGTCCTTTTTGGTCTTTAGTTTCGTTTTGTTTGGGTTTATGTACATATTTTCTTGAGTTTTTGATTTTGTGTGATTTTCTTTTCTAGGTTTTGTTTTCCGACGTCGACCCATGGACGATTGATAAAAGTGGTAGCGTTCACGAAGCCGGGAGATACTAGTCATGCTAAATTTTTACTTGGATTGCTTAGATGCCTAGGTGGACCCCACCGAGCTCGACCAAAACTCGCTCTGTTAAGGAAGTTTCTATTCCCCCTCCTTTTACTTGGTTTTTATTAAAATGTGGGTAATTCATGGTTTAAGTGTGGGGTGGGTAGGTGATTAGGGTCCGGGTTTTTATCAAGCATGATTTGTTTTTCTTAACTCGAGCCTTGGCGAAGCGACGCATTCTTGGCGAAGAGACGCTTACTATTTGCGATTTTATATGGTTGAGTTGATTTTTGTGTGTCTTTATTACATTGTTGAACAACTCCACGTGCTTGGAAGTTTGAATAGTTTACTTGTTGGGTTTTTGCATATATACATCCTCTTGTGTAAGTAGTTGAATTTTTGTGCTTCGTCCAAAAGTCGCCTCTATATATATATAATCAACATTTTCTCGTGAAAAGATTGCAAAGCTCTAAAAGCTCTTTTGGTTTTTCTCCCAAACTCGGTGCAAATTAGTGAGTAGCCTTGTGTGATTTATCGGCTTGCTTGCATTTTTATGGAAATTGCATTGAGGAGGTTTGACTTTGCTCATACATGATTGAATTTGAAAATGACTTTGAGGCACATATATCACCTTTATTCCGGCCATATCCAAATATATATACGCTACTTAAAAATCCCAAATGAGCCCCCTTGAGCCTTTATCCCGTTTCTTGTTAGCCGAGCTCAATTTTAGCTCTTGTATCTTCATGAGTTGTGAGGTAAGAGTGTATGATTAGTCGACAAGAAATGTGAGGGAAATCGATTGTGGGTTTCGGGTTTTGAGTTTCTTATACAAAAAAAAGAGAAAAAAAAAAGAGGAGAAGAAAAATAATACTCCAACACAAATCACGAAAAGTGATAAAGCGTGCGTTCAAGTGTAAAGCCTAATTTAAAGGCTAATACTAGTAAAAAGAAGCAAATTCATAAAGCTTTTAAGTGTTGTGAAATAAAAGTCGGAAAAGCGTGTGGGTGAACGAAAGGGTTTCGAATGAAAGTTTGGCAAATTGGGAAAGGTGAAGCGATAATAAGCAAGTCGTTTAGTTTTGTTTTCTAGGTTATTTTTCTTATTTTAGGGTTTTTGTGTTATTCTTTTTATTTTATGTTTAATATATTTTAATGGGTTAATTGGTTCACTTACCTTGAGGATTGGTGGGTATTCTTGGGTTTTTATGTTCAAAATTCCTATTTTAGAGGACAAGGCATTGAGGACAGAAATTCAAGCCAAGAGCAAGTTCAAAAATGGCCAAGCTTTCTGGAATGCTCGCCATGGCTCGCCGAGGCTCGCCAACGCTTGTCAAACTGTCGACACTGGGTAGCGCTGCCCACACTGGGTTACCCAGTATCCGAGCAGCGCTTTGCAGGCAGCGCCCGCCCACACCCCGTGCCAAGCACTCGCCAGGCGCTCGCCAACCCTCGCCAACCACTCGCCAACCTGCTCGACAATCACTCGCCAACCCTCGCCAGGCGCTGGCCACCGCGCGCCCACGCCCAGGCCCCAGCGCCCATGCCCAAGCCCCAAATGCCGGCCACCTGCCGCCCAGGCTCGGCCATGTCCGAGCCACATCGAGCCATGGTCGAGCCAAATCGAGCCAAAATGTGCCAAAAAGCTTGCCAAGGGTCTAGGAAGGTGCCTCCAGGTCAAACTTGGTCAAACCCGAGAGTTTCAAGCCTCTAAGGCTATTTTGGCCCATTTAAACCCAATTAAATGTAATATAAATAAGAGACTTCTTTCATTTTGTAAAAGAACACCTCTCATTTTCCACAACCCAAGCATGGGTTTGGGATTAAAAAATCTTCTCTCTAGTTTTTAAGACCTATTTTCTCTCTCTTAGGTTTTAGATTCAATTTCAAGTTTTGATGTAATTTCTTTTCTAGATTTAGATTTACTTTCATACTTGGCTTTGGGTTTGTAAGCCTAAGAAGAATCCAAATACTCCTTTGGGTTATTACTTTTGATGCAATTACATTTAAGCTTTGTTTCATTTCCTAATTCAAGTAAGTTTCCTTTCAACTTCATGTTTTATGCTTTAATTACATGCTTTGTTCTTCATTTCCATGCTTGTTCTTCATGTTATGCTTTTAGCCTTAGCACCTTGAATTCCTGATGAAACATATGAATTGGCTATGGAATCTAGATGAGTGACACATCTAGACCATAGATCGGCTCTTGGATCGTCTTGATTTTGAGTTTTTCACATGCTTTATTTTGAATTTCATTTCCATGCATAGTTTTTGGTTAAATCTTAGATCTAGGTTTTGTTGCTTGTTATTTTCCTTAAAGTTTCAAACCTTCATGTCAAATTTTCTTACTCTTTACATCCATGCTTTCAATTTATGTTAATTTGCATTATTTAGGATTTTATGCATAGTTGTACCTTGTACTTGCATGCTTGTACTTGGTGAAACATTGCATTTTCTTGATTATTTTTATTATTGCTTTGCATTTTCTGTTTGAGGCACGCGACGAGGCATCCGACCAACTTGTTATTTCAATTTTTAGTGTAGATTAGTTAGGTTAATTGCTTTATTTTCATTTTCCTTTACTTTTCCAAGCTTGAAACACTTTGAATGCTTCAATTGAATCGAATTCCGATAATACCAAGCCATGAACCCGTTGATATACTTTCAACACCACTAAAACTCTTCTAACACCATACAAGGCCTGAAAAGGGGTCAACTTTAGTCTTGTGTGGTAGTTGGTGTTGTACCAATGTTCAGTAAGTGATAGCCATTTAGTCCACTGTCTAGGAGTTGCACTAGTCATGCATCTTAAGTAGTTTTCCAAGCATTGATTCAGCCTCTCTGTCTGCCCATCTGTTTGTGGGTGGTAGGCTGAAGAAAGATTGAGTTTTACCCCAGTAGCTTGAATAAGTCCCTCCAAAATGTGCTTGTAAAAACCTTATCCCTATCTGAAATGATACTTACAGGCAGTCCATGTATCTTATAGATAGTGTCTAAAAACACCTGGGCTATAGATTGAGCAGTGTAAGGATGGGAGAGTGCTAGTAAGTTCCCATATTTGGTGAACCTGTCAATGATCACCAAAATTACATCTTTACACCCTGATTTGGGTAATACCTCTATAAAATCCATTTAAATGTGTGTCCAAGCTTGCTCAGGGATGTGTAATGGCTGTAGCAACCCTGGATGCCCTTCATGATCAGGTTTATACCTCATACACACATCACAAGTCTGCACCAACTTAATCACATCATTCTTCATCTTAGGTCAGAAGAAAACACCCTTAACCCTTTGGTAGGTCCCATTAATCCCTGAATGCCCCCATAAGCTGACTCATGCATGACTGATAGTATTTGTTTCTTCAGTGTCACTTTGCCCCACCACTAGCCTGCCCTTGTACCTAATGATCCCACCATTGATTGTATATTTAGGGAATAGGGTAGGGTCTAAACTTTTTGCTGTCAGTATTTTATTGCGGAAGGGATCCTTTGCATAGGTAGTTGTCACCTCATGTAGCCATCAAGGAATCACAAGGCTAATAGCCTCACACTTCTCCACCCTTTCATCCCTTCTTTATAATGCATTTGCTGCTCTATTCTCCACCCCTTTCCTATACTGTATTTCATAGTCAAGCCCTAGAAGTTTAGTGATACATCTCTGTTGCATAGGTGACATAGCCCTCTGATCAAGTAAATGTTTGAGGGCTTGCTGATCAGTCCTAGTAATAAATTTGTGACCTTGTAGGTAGTACCTCCATTTATGAATATCCATAAAAATAGCCATAAATTCTCTTTCATACACTGATAGGCTCTGGCTCCTTGGGCATAGTGTCTTGCTCATGTAAGCAATGGGTTTCCCTTGCTGCATTAACACAGCACCTACCCCATAGCCACTAGCATTAGTTTCAAGGGTAAATAACTGTGCATAATTAGGTAGGGTTAGGACAGAGGTGGTGCTCATGGCCTTTTTTAGTTGTTGAAAAGCACCCTCAGCTTCACTATCCCACTTAAACTGATTTTTCCTGAGTAGGTTGGTGAGGGGCCTTCATAAGAATCCATATCCTTTAAAAAATCTCCTGTAGTAGCCTGTGAGTCCAAAAAATCTCCTTAGTTGTTTAACAGTTTTAGGTTTAGGCTAGTTGACCATACATTCAACCTTCTGTGGATCTGTGGACACCCCCTCAGCAGATATAATATGCCCCAAATACTCAATATGTGTCTGCCCAAACTGACACTTGCTCCTCTTAGCAAAAAGATTGTTCCCTCTTAGTAGGGTTAGCAATTCCTCCAGATGTTTAAGGTGTGTCTCCCACTCTTTGATGTAGACCAGTATATCTTCAAAGAAAACCAGTGCATATTTCCTCAAACACCCCTTAAAAACCTGATTCATCAAGGACTGGAATGTAGCAGGGGCATTACACAACCCAAATGGCATTACTAGGAATTCAAAATGGCCATGATGGGTGCTAAAAGTTGTGAGGTACCTATGTTCTGGTTTCATCAAAACTTAAAAGCACCCTGACCTTAGGTCAATTTTAGAAAAGTACTTAGCTCCAGAAAGCTCATCCAGTAGTTCTTCAATAATAGGAATAGGGTAATCATTCTTCACTGTCAGCTCATTCAAGTACCTGTAATCCACACACATCCTCCAGGTGGCATATTTTTTATTCACTAATAGCACAGGGGAGGCAAATGGACTCTTGCTATTCTGTATGATTCCCAGGTCTAGAAGCTCCTGTACAATTCTCTCAATTTCATCCTTATGGTTATGGGAAGTTCTGTAAGGTTATTGATGCTTAGGCACACTTCCAAGCTTAAGGAATATTTGGTGTTCCACACACACACACACACACCCCACCCCCCCACCCAACCCCACCCCCACCCCTAGGAGGTAATCCCTTTGGTTCTCCAAAAACATCTTCATATCTCTCCAATAGGTTACATAATTCCTTATCCTCCTTAAGATCATGCTGAATGGGGTGCAATACATATACTCCCTCCACTTGCTCCTCAAATTCATTATCTAACAACTGGAATAGGGATTGCTCTGTGATGAGTTGGCATTGGATTGTGTCAATAAGAGCCTTAAACCTGATTCTTTTTCCCCCAAGATTCACAGTAACTGATATGTCCTCATAGTCTAGCTAAATAGGGGTATTTTTCTTAAGCCAATCACCCCCCAAGATGAGATCACACCCTTCATGTTCTATAAGTCTCAGAGGGTACCTAAATGTGTAGTTATACATTTTCTAAGTGAACCCTACTGTTTGTTTAGAGCTCAACAGCTTCTGCACATTAGCCACCTTAACCAATATGGGTCTGGTGGGTCCTAACTTACATCCCAACTCCTTAGCAGTTGTCTCCTTGATAAAGCTTAAGGAACTTCCTGAATCCAACAATACCTGCAATTGCTTTTCCCCACAATACCCCATAAACCTCATGGTTGTAGGGCTATGTTCCCCTGCAATGGAGATGAGTGACATTTGGATTTCCTCAACTGGGACCAATTCCTCCTCAGGCTCCTCATGGTTATGAACTGAGCTCAAATAAACCAGCTCTTCCTCTTCAGTCATCATCATGTAATTTATTCTATTCTTGCACATGTGTCCAACCATAAATTTCTCATCACAGTTATAGTAGAGTCCCCTTTCCCTTCTTGCAGCCATTTCTGCTGAGGTGAGTAATTTAAGAGGTGGCTTTCCTTGATTTGGAGGAGCCTGTTTGTAAGTATTAGGGGTAGTGGATGCAGGGCCTCTCTGATTAGGGTAATGGGTGGAAATAAAATTTTTGTTAGGACCCTTAACTCTCTTGGTAATTGCCTCTAGGGTCAGCAATTGCTTCCTTCCCAGTTCTATGGTCTGTTGGAGAGTGTTGGGTTCAAACATGTTCACAAAAGCTTGTAGGTCCTCATCCAGTCCACTGATGAAGCTTGCTATGAAATAATCTTCAGTGTATCCCTTCTCTTTAGCATAAGCATGCAAGCTCTCAACTCCTCAAACTTCTCAACATACTCAGCATATGAACTACCCTGTTTCAGCTTGTTAAACTCTCCAATAATTTTAGATTCTTTAAGCTCATCAAAATTTAGTAGAAATGATCCCTATAAATTATTCCCATGTGAGATTAGCTTCACCTGAACTGAAGTTTTGAAACCATTGGGCAGCCCTTCCATCAAAGTGCATAGTAGCTAGGGTGACCTTCTGTGCTTCTGGGATGTTGGGTATCAATTTCAAATACCCATTGCATTTAAGGATCCAGGCTCTAGGGTTTGATGATCAAATACCAATTTCAAATAACCATCAAATATGGGAAAATCAATCTTAGGTAAAAGACTGGGGATTTGGGGATTTTGCTATTCTATTAATACTCTGCTTCTTGTTGATGATTGTGTTATGGACTGTGATCCTTCATGAACATGGTCTAAAAAAAGGGATCCTAGAATTGACTCCTCCTCAACTACTGCCTTGCCCTTGCTCATGTTGAGAAGTTGTAGATGCATAGTGGCTAGGGTTTTAGTGAGGTGATCTAGTTTTTCAATAAACCCTATCCTTAACTCTTGCATCACAGTCTTTATACCATTAAATTGCTCCTGTGTCTCTTGATCCCTTGCTGTACATTTCAGATTCTCTATTTAAAGATTAATTTCTAATTTCTTTTGCATTTCTTGCAGGTCCTTCAATCTAGTACCATCAGCCATGGCCTAGGATGGATGGGCTCTAGATACCAACTGTTGGGTTATAGGAATTCATAAGCAATTGTTTTAATTTTGGTGTAATTTGAGCTGTAATTAATGAAGAAGAAATGAGGGAGAAAATTAGATAGATAGAGAGAAATTGGTAGTTAGGAATGTTGTAATATTACTTCTTAATGAACTACAAATTTTCACCCTATTTATAAGCATAGGGGAGGAACATTTAACATAATGTAACCTAATCCAACACATAAGATAGCTAGATAAAAGATAAACCTAATAACATTAATAAAAGGCAGCTACCCAACAAGCCCACTAGAGAGTGGCCCATTATTTCTCAAGGCGTGATTCGGCCCAGCTTCCCTTAGCCTGCTCCACATTCAACTGACCTGGACCCGGTCTCGTTCCGTCTTTACCCCTTTCCACTTCATTTTCGACTGCATAACAAAGACTCCCCCTTTTCCCAAAATCCTATCTTTCTCTTCCCTTTCCCTAGCAATTTCAGCCGCTCCGAACCTGTTAGGTGTGGAAGCTACAACAAAATCCTATCATTCTAAGAACGGGGCGGCAAGGAGTGCGTCTCGGTGCCATGGAACCACGAGAAATGGGTTTCGATCGTTAAAAATGCATTTCTATTTTTTTTGAATTTCTTTTATTTAAAAAAATCAAGGACTTATGTTTCCCCTCGGAAAAAACTGAGGGCATTTTGGTCCCCTCGGTATTTTCGGAGGGGATTTTCATTCCCTCGGTTTTTTTAATTAAAAGAATTTAAAAAAATAGAAAACTCATAAAAATGAAATAAATCCTATCATCTTAGGTATGTGGGGTGGTTTTTGACCCGATATCAATTGAAAAATATCAACGAGCATGTGCGTATTCACATGTATCATGTAATTCAGTCAACAACCAAGATACGATCGATTGATCAACTTTTTCGGTTGGAAACGCGAAGCGAAGAAGCATCGTGATTTTGTGAAGGCGGCAAGGGGTGCGTCTCGGTGTCTTGGAACCACGAGGATTAGGTGTTGATCGTTAAATACGCGTTTTCTATTTATATTTTCTGATTTTTAAATAAAGATTCAAAAAAAATAAAATATTAGTAAAAAATAAAAACAAATCCTATCATTTTATGAATGGGGCGGCTTAGGGTGCGTCTCGTTTCCATAGAACCACGAGGATCGGGTGTCGATTGTTAAATACGCATTTTCTATTTTTTTTCTGATTTAAATAATTAATCAAAAAAAACAAAACATTAGTAAAAATAAAACATATCCTATCATTTTACGAATGGGGCAAAAAGGGATGCGTCTCTATGCAATGGAACCACGAGGATCGAGTGTCGATCATTAAATACGTGTTTTCTGTTTTTTTCCAATTTAGAAAAAAAAATTGAAAGAAAATTAGTAAAAACTAAAAACAAATCCTATCATTTTATGAACGGGGGGGCAAGGGGTGCGTCTCAGTGCCATCGAACCACAAGGATCGGGTTTCGATCGTTAAATATGCATTTTCTATTTTTTTGATTTTTACGTAAAGATTGAAAAAAAATAAAAAATTAGTAAAAAAAAAAAAAATCGTATCATTTTACGAACAGGGCGGCAAGGGGTGCGTCTCGGTGCCATAAAACCACAAGCATCGGGTGTCGATCGTTAAATACGCATTTTCTATTTTTTATCCGAATTTAAATAAAAAATCGAGAAAATTTTGAAAAAAATAAAACATTAGTAATAAATAAGAAATCCTATCATTTTACGAAGGGGAGGAAAGGGTTGCATCTCATTGCCATGCAACCACGAGGATCGGGTGTCGATCATTAAATACGAGTTTTCTATTTTTTTTCTGATTTTAAATAAAAAATTGAAATAAATAAAAAAATTAGTAAAATATAAAAGGGTAAAAAATTATATACATCCTGTACTATACGCGGTTTTTAGGTTTGCATCATAGCGTTTTTTATTTGTAATTTAATGCATCTTGTACTATACAAAATTTTTAAAGTGCATCCTGTACTATACAAAATTTAGAAAAAACTAGTTTTATTAAATAAAAAATAGAATTTATTAAATAAATATGCAAACCATATTTTATCCTAACGTTTACCGGAACTAGTTTTATTGAGTAAATAAAATTTATTATTTATTAAATAATAAATTCGGTGTGTTTGCATATTTAATAAAATATGCCCAAACAAGTTTTAAGTAAATAATAAATTCGCCGGAACTCACCTGAAGTATACGGGTTTGAATATATGCAATCTCACTCGCGAGACTAGGTGAGTTTCGGTGAGTTGGCTGGTCGGAGGATGCACTTTCAAAATTTTGTGAAGTACAGGATGCATTAAATTACAAAAAAAAAAAACGTTAGGATGCAAACCCAAAAAATGCGTATAGTACCGGATGGTTACAATCTTTTTCCTAATATAAAAATAAATCCTATCGTTTTACGAATGGGGGGTGGGAAGGGGTGCGTCTCGGTGTAATGGAACCACAAGGATCGGGTGTTGATCGTTAAATATGCGCTTTCTATTTATTTTGACTTTTTTTTAATTTTTTTATTTAAAAAAACTGAGGTCTTGTGTTTCCCCTCGGAAAAAACCGATGGAATTTTGGGCCCCTCGATATTTTCTGAGGGGACTTTCATTCCCTAGGTATTATTTAATTAAAAAATTGAAAAATAATTGATAAAAATAGAGAGATCGTAAAAATGAAACAAGTCTTATCATTTTAGGCACGTGGGGTGGTTATGACCCAATTTCAATTGAAAAATATCAACGAGCATGTCCATATTCACATACTTCGATCAGCATCCAAGATACGATCGATCTATCAACTTGTTCGGTTGGAAACACAAAGCAACGAAGCATTATGATTTTGTGAAGGTAGAAAGGGGTGCGTCTCGGTGTCTTGGAACCACGAGGATCGGATGTCGATCGTTAAATACGTGCTTTCTATTTTTTTTCGATTTTTAAATAAAAAATTCAAAAAATAAAAAAAGTAAAAAAAAATAGTAAAAAATTAAAAAAAATCCTATCATTTTACGAACGGGGCAGAAAGGGGTGCAACTCGGTGCCATGGAACGACGAGGATTGGGTGTCGATCGTTAAATACTCATTTTCTATTTTTTTTTTCGATTTTAAATAAAAATTCAAAATAAATTAAAAAAAATCAAAAAATTAGTAAAAAAAATTAAAACAACTCCTATCATTTTACAAATAGGGGAAGGGGTGCGTCTCGGTGCCATGGAACCACGAGGATCGGGTGCCGATCGTTATATACGCGTTTTCTATTTATTTTGAATTTTTTTTATTTATTTAAAAAAACCGAGGGCTTGTGTTTGTTGGAATTTGTAGAGACGAACACCATGCTCGTGCAGCGGAAGTTTAAGATTTTGGTAGATCCAACAGATCCATTCTGTGAACGAATATATTTATACGATAAATAACTAGATAAAAGCATGAAACCCTTACAGTAAATCCAAGTCCGAGTTCAACACTAAGGTATCCACGCGATTAATTCTCTGACTGCAAGATCCAACTACAGTGTATTGCTCTCGTGAAGAAAGCTAGGAAATCTCACGAAAGCTCAAGAACTCCCAATCTCAAAATTAGGATTTATGTTTTCTAAAAACTCTCTCTTGTTTTTCATTCATGTAAACAACTTATGACTTTATGTTATATTTATACTAGGTACATAAGAGAACCCTAATCCTAAAAAGGGTTGGACTTTCCAAGACATGGGCCCAAAACAATTTTAGCCCAAGTACCTTCATTAATATAACATAAATAATTAAATCTAAATCCAATTTAATTTTGATTTAATAATTTCTATCAAATAGAAATTAATATCATAATTATTAATAATTAAATATTACAATTCTAAATTGAATATTTAATGCTTTCTTGATACACTCTTAAATCAGAAAACTAATCGCATATAGTGTGACCCTATAGGCCTTTATATATGACATCAATCCAATGATGATCCAAACGAAACTCCTAGACGGCTTAGTTGGACAAACTCAATATATAAAGAACATTCACTTGAACTCAGTGAATTATAACCTTTATACAAAACTTTGGTGAAATTCTGAATCACTCGATTAAGCTTAAGATTTACCCAAGTGTCTATCTCAATGGCTTAATCAATTTATCTCATCTTTATTAGACGACAACTAGATGATACTTCAATTACTATATTGAATATGTCTCTTGCATTGGCCAATGACTTTAGTCGACCTAATATGGAGATTATGAGTGATCTATCTCGAAATTCCAATTGAGGAATGAATTCTTTCTTGGCTCAACTAATACCTTCATTTACATCATGATACACCCAACACAAGCCGTATCTACCCCAAAAGGAGTGCAAGCATTGGTCATGGTCAAAGTACATCACTCAGTAAACAAGGTGTGTATTGACCTCAAGTCAAAGGATTATCACACGCTTTATACAATGATAAGTTTATAGACATACAATAAATAACTTATTAGTATGGTTTACCAATACTCTCCAAAGTATCCATGTGACCATCACGAATAACTATTATTCGCAGTCGTGAGACTTACTGCATTCTCTAAAATGTGATGCATAGCACATGCCGACATATATCATATTATCAATATCCCAATCTTGATAATCGTTAGTCGCGGTTATTTTAAGAGTAATGTTTTATCAATGACATCTCACCATATCAATGACAACATTAACTCTACGGGAACATTTATATGAATAATCACAAACAATCAAAATAATAATTCAATAAATGCAATACCATATATATTACGATATATATAATAATTGTGATCAAGTATAATGTCTTTAAATCTGATTGTCTCTAGGACATTCATACTTTCAGTGTTTCCCCTCGGGTAATAACCGAGGGCATTTTGGGCCCCTCGGTATTTTCTGAGGGGATTTTCATTCCCTCGGTATTTTTTAATTAAAACATATTCGAAAAGAATCGAAAAAATAGTAAAAATGAAACAAATCCTATCATCTTAGGCACTTGGGGTTGTTTTGACCCGATTTCGATTAAAAAAATATCAACGAGCATGTGCGTATTCACACGTAACATGTAATTCGACCAACAACCAAGATACGATCGATCGATCAACTTGTTCAGTTAGAAACGCAAAGCGACGAAGCGTCGTGATTTTGTGGAGGCGGCAAAAGGTGCGTCTCGGTGTCTTGGAACCACGAGGATCGGTTGTCGATTTTAAATACGCGTTTTCTGTGTTTTTATGATTTTTAAATAAAAAATCAAAAAAAAAATAAAACATTAGTAAAAAATAAAACAAATCCCATCATTTTACGTACGGGGGGCCAGGGGTGCGTCTCGGTGACATGGAACCACGAGGATCGGGTGTCGATCCGAATTTAAATAAAAGATCAAAAAAAATTCAAAAAAAATAAAACATTAAAAAAAATAAAATAAACCCTATCATTTTAGGAACGGGGCGGCAAAGGGCCATGGAACAAAGATGATCGGGTGTCGATCGTTAAGTACGTATTTTCTATGTTTTTCAAAATTTTCTTTTATTTAAAAAACCCGAGGGTTTGTGTTTCCCCTCGGAAAAAACCGAGGGCATTTTGGTCCCCTCGTTATTATTCAAGGGGATTTTCATTCCCTCGGTTTTTTTAATTAAAATAAATTCAGAAATAAAATTGAATAAAATAGAAAAATCATAAGAATGAAACAAATCCTATCATCTTAGGCACGTAGGGTGGTTTTAACCGGATTTCGAATGAAAAATATCATCGAGCATGTGCGTATTTACACGTATCGTGTAATTCGTCCAACAAACAAGATATGATCGATCGATCAACTTGTTCGGTTGGAAATGCGAAGCGACGAAGCATCGTGATTTTGTGAAGGTGGCAAGGGGTGCTTCTCGGTGTCTTGGAACCACGAGGATCGGGTGTCGATCGTTAAATACGTGTTTCCCATTTTTCTTATTTTTAAATAAAAAATCAATATAAATTCAAAAAAGTAAAAAATGAGTAAAGAAATAAAAACAAATCCTATCAATTTACGAACGGGGCGGCAAGGGGTGCGTGTCGGTGCTATGGAACCAGGAGGATTGGGTGTCGATCTTTAAATATGAATTTCTATTTTTTCCGATTTTAAATTAAAATTCAAAATAAATTCAAAAAAAATCAAAAAATTAGTAAAGAAATTAATAAAACTACTATCATTTTACAAACGGGGGGTCGAGGGGTGCGTCTCGGTGCCATGGAACCACGAAGATCGGGTGCCGATCGTTAAATACGAGTTTTCTATTTATTCTGAATTTTTTTCGATTTTTTTGTTTAAAAAACGAGGGCTTGTGTTTCCCCTCGGGAAAAAATCGAGGGCATTTTGGGCCCCTCGGTATTTTCTGAGGGGATTTTCATTCCCTCGGTATTTTCTAAATAAAACATATTTGAAAAAAATCGAAAAAATCAAAAAAAAAATAGTAAAAAGGAAACAAATCCTATCATCTTAGACACTTGGGTTTGTTTTGAACCGATTTCGGTTGAAAAATATCAACGAGCATGTGCGTATTCACACGTATCATGTAATTCGACCAACAACCAAGATACGATCGATCGATCACTTGTTCAGTTAGAAACACAAAGCACGAAGCGTCGTGATTTTGTGAAGGCGGTAAAGGGTGCGTCTCGATGTCTTGGAACAACGAGGATCAGGTGTCGGTTTTAAATACGCATTTTCTGTGTTTTTATGATTTTTAAATAAAAAATCGAAAAAAAATAAAACATTAGTAAAAAATAAAACAAATCCCATCATTTTACGTACGGGGGGCCAGGGGTGCATCTCGTTGCCATGCAACCACGAGGATCGGGTGTCGATCGTTAAATACGTATTTTCTATTTTTTTCCGAATTTAAGTAAAAGATTGAAAAGAATTCAAAAAAAATAAAACACTAATAAAAAATTAAACAAACACTATCATTTTAGGAATGGGGCGGCAAGGGGCCATGGAACCAAGATGATCGGGTGTCGATCGTTAAATACGTATTTTCTATGTTTTTCAAAATTTTCTTTTATTTAAAAAACCCGAGGGTTTGTGTTTCACCTCGGAAAAAACCAAGGGCATTTTGGTCCCCTCGGTATTATTCGAGGGGATTTTCATTCCCTCAGTTTTTTTTAATTAAAATAAATTCGGAAATAAAATCGAATAAAATAAAAAAATCATAATAATGAAATAAATCCTATCATCTTAGGCACGTTGGGTGGTTTAGACCCAATTTCGAATGAAAAATATCAACAGGCATGTGCCTATTTACACGTATCGTGTAATTCATCCAACAACCAAGATATGATCGATCGATCAACTTGTTCGGTTGGAAATGCGAAGCGACGAAGCATCGTGATTTTGTGAAGGCGGCAAGGGGTGCTTCTCGGTGTTTTGGAACCACGAGGATTGGGTGTCGATCGTATTTTTAAATAAAAAATCGAAATAAATTCAAAAAAGTACAAAATTAGTAAAAATAAAAACAAATCTTATCATTTTACGAACGGGGCGGCAAGGGGTGCATGTCGGTGATATGGAACCACGAGGATCGGGTGTCGATCTTTAAATATGCATTTCTATTTTTTCCGGTTTTAAATAAAAATTCAAAATAAATTCAAAAAAAATCAAAAAATTAGTAAAAAAATTAATAAAACTCCTATCATTTTACAAACGGGGGGTCGAGGGGTGCGTCTCGGTGCCATGGAACCACGAAGATCGGATGTCGATCGTTAAATACGAGTTTTCTATTTATTCTGAATTTTTTTCGATTTTTTTTATTTAAAAAAACCGAGGGCTTGTGTTTCCCCTCGGGAAAACACCGAGGGCATTTTGGGCCCCTGGGTATTTTCTGAGGGGATATTCATTCCCTCGGTATTTTTTAATTAAAACATATGTGATAAAAATAGAAAAAATCGTAAAAATGAAACAAATCCTATCATCTTAGACACTTGGGGTGGTTTTGACCCGATTTCGATTGAAAATATCAACGAGCATGACCGTATTCACACGTACCGTGTAATTCAATCAACAACCAAGATACGATCGATCGATCAACTTTTTCGATTAGAAACTCAAAGCGACGAAGCGTCGTGATTTTGTGAAGGTGGCAAAAGGTGCGTCTCGGTGTCTTAGAACCACGAGGATTGGGTGTCGATTTTTAAATACGCGCTTTCTAATTTTTATTATTTTTAAAAAAAAATCAAAAAAAATAAAACATTAGTAAAAAATAAAACAAATCCTATCATTTTATGTACGGGGGGACAAGGGATGCGTCTCGGTTCCATGGAACCACGAGGATCGGGTGTTAATCGTTAAATACGCGTTTTCATTTTTTTTTTCGATTTTAAATAAATAATCGAAAAGAATTCGAATAAAATTAAACATTAGTAAAAAATAAAACAAAACATATCATTTTAGGAATGGGGCGGCAAGGGGTGCGTCTCGGTGCCATAGAACCACGAGGATCGGGTGTCGATCGTTAAATACGAGTTTTCTATTTTTTTTCAATTTTAAATAGAAAATCAAAAAAATGAAAATAAATCCTATCATTTTACGAATGGGGGTCAAGGGGTGCGTCTCGGTGCCATGGAACCATAAGGATCGGGTGCTGATCGTTAAATACGCGTTTTCTATTTATTTTGAATTTTTTTCGAATTTATTTTATTTAAAAAAAACGAGAGCTTGTGTTTTCCCTCGGAAAAAACCGATGGAATTTTGGGCCCCTCAATATTTTCAGAGGGGATTCTCATTCCCTCGGTATTATTTAATTAAAAAAATTGGTTCAAATAGGAAAATTGTAAAAATGAAACAAATCCTATCATTTTAGGCACGTGGGGTGGTTTTGATCCGATTTCAATTGAAAAATATCAACGAGCATGTCCGTATTCGCACGTATCGTGTAATTCGACCAACATCCAAGATACGATCGATCGATCAACTTGTTCAGTTGGAAACACAAAGCTACGAAGTATCGTGATTTTGTGAAGGTGGCAAGGGGTGCGTCTCGGTGTCTTGGAACCACGAGGATCGGGTGTCGATTGTTAAATATGAGTTTTCTATTTTTTTATAATTTTAAAATAAAAAAATCGAGAAAACCAAAACATTAGTAAAAAATAAAACAAATCCTATCATTTTACGTACGGGGGGACAAGGGGTGCGTCTCGGTGCCATGAAACCACGAGGATCGGGTGTTGATCGTTAAATATTCGTTTTCAATTTTTATTCGATTTTAAATAAATAATCGAAAAGAATTCGAAAAAAATTAAACATTAGTAAAAAATAAAACAAACCCTATCATTTTACGAACGGGGCGGCAAGGGGTGCGTCTCGGTGCCATGGAACCACGAGGATCGGGTGTCGATCGTTAAATATGTATTTTCTATTTTGTTTTCGATTTTAATTAAAAAATCAAAAATATAGTAAAATATAGTAAAAGAATGAAAACAAATCCTATCATTTTACGAGCGAGGGGAAAGGGGTGCATCTCGGTGCCATGGAACTCAAGGATCGGGTGTCGATCGTTAAATATGCGTTTTCTATTTATTTAGAATTTTTTTCAAATTTTTTATTTAAAAAACCGGGGGCTTGTGTTTCCGCTCGGAAAAAACCGATGGGATTTTCATTCCCTCGGTATTATTTAATTAAAAAAATCGAAATTTTTTTGATAAAAATAGATAAATCATAAATATGAAATAAAGCCTATCATTTTAGGCACGTGGGGTGATTTGACCCGATTTCGGTTGAAAAATATCAACGAGCATGTCCGTATTCACATGTGTCTTGTAATTCGATCAACATCCACGATACGATCGATCATCTTGTTCGGTTGGAAACACAAAGCGACGAAGCATTGTGATTTTGTGAAGGTGGCAAGTGGTGCGTCTCGGTGTCTTGGAACCACGAGAATCGGGTGTCGATCGTTAAATACGTGCTTTCTATTTTTTTTTCGATTTTTATAAAAAAAAAAAATAAAAATTCAAAAAAGTAAAAAATTAATAAAGAAATAAAAACAAATCCTATAATTTTACGAACGGGGCGGCAAGGGGTGCGTCCCGGTACCTTGGAACCACGAGGATCGGGTGTCGATCGTTAATACGTAATTTCTAATTTTTTTTTTCCGATTTTTAAATAAAAAATCAAAAAAAATTCAAAAAAGTAAAAAATTAGTAAAAAAATAAAAGAAAAATCCTATCATTTTACAAACGGGGCGGAAAGGGGTGCTTCTCGGTGTCTTGGAACCACGAGGACCGGGTGTCGATCATTAAATATGCATTTTCTATTTATTTTGAATTTTTTTATTTAAAAAACCGGGCGCTTGTGTTTCCCCTCAGAAAAAACCGATGGAGTTTCGGTCCCCTCGGTATTTTCCGAGGGGATTTTTATTCCCTCGGTATTTTTTAATGAGAAAAAATAGAGAAATCGTATTGAAACAAATACTATCATCTTAGGCACGTGGGGTGGTTTTGACCCGATTTTGATTAAAAGATATCAACATGCATGTTCGTATTTATACATATCGTATAATTCGACCAACAACGAAGTTACGATCGATCGATCAACTTGTTCAGTTAGAAACGCGAAGCGACGAAGCGTCGTGATTTATGAAGGCGGAGGGTGCGTCTCGATGTCTTGGAACCACGCGGATCGGGTGTCGATCGTTAAATACGCATTTTCTATTTTTCAATTTTTAATTAAAAAATTCGAAAAAAATAAAAAATTAGTAAAAAGTAAAAACAATCCTATCATTTTACAAATGGGGCGGCAAGGGGTGCGTCTCGGTGCCATGGCCATGAGGATTGGGTGTCGATCGTTAAATAAGTATTTTTTATTTTTTTTGAAATTTTCTTTTATTTAAAAAACCCGAGGGCTTGTGTTTCCCCTCGAAAAAAACCGTGGGCATTTCGGTTCCCTCGGTATTTTCCGAGGGGATTTTCGTTCCCTCGACTTTTTTAATTAAAAAAATTCGAAATAAAATCGAGTAAAATAGAAAAGTCGTAAAAATGAAACAAATCATATCATCTTAGGCACGTGGGGTGGTTTTAACCCGATTTTGATTGAAAAATATCGACGAGAATGTGCGTATTAACACGTATCATGTAATTCGACCAACAACCAAGATACGATCGATCAATCAACTTGTTCGGTTAGAAATACAAAGCGACGAAGCATCGTGAGTTTGTGAAGGCGGCAAGGGGTGCGTCTCGGTGTCTTGGAACCATGAGGATCGGGTGTCGATCGTTAAAACTCTTACTGACTTAAGCACTGGAGAGGATTCCACCGAAACTCTCCCGGTGGTCCTTTCTAACATTTTTTTTTTTTTGTGAAGCAAGTCAAGCAGAATTTCAAGGAAGGAAGCAGGCAACCTTTGATCTCATATTTTATGGGCAAAACAATTGGCGCCGTCTTTGGGAATTTCGGAACCAAATTAAGACAACCAAATTAAGACGTGAGATAAAAATCATGGAGTCAGATGGACTCAGGCGAAATCTCGTGGCGGATCTGGGTGGTACACCAAGTTCTGTCATACCGAAAGGGGTTCCGGAGGTGTCAGGGCCATCAGCATCAGCCAAGCGAAGCAAATCCCAACCCCCTCATGGAGCATCAGCACGCACCGACGGCGGATCGGTGAATGATGCTTTCCTGCGATAAATATCTGATCTCATCGACAAGGCAGTGGAGGCGGTGGTGGAGAAGGATTTCGCGGAACTCTCACCGCCCCATCCTAACGCGGGAACAGCCCGGACCACCTAGCACATGGCCAGAACTCCAGCTCAGGAGGAGGAGGAGAGCTCTTTCGGCTCGGACAGCGATACCTCAAGTAAGACTAACCCAGACCTCACTGAGCAGATGAAGAATTTGCAAAACGAGATCAGAGAGGTTAAGCAAAAGATGGCAGGCAGTGTGGCAGGACAGGTACTAAGAAGCAACCCAGTCACAGAGAACGTCATGGTGGACGATCTACCAGCTTCTTACCAATCATTGGGCTTTGAGTATAATGGAACGACAGATCCATGGGATCACCTCTGCAAGTTTGAGACTACGGCTACTGATTTGTACTTTTTTGTACGCATTTTTTGTTACCTTTTTGTGTTGCGTTTGCATGTGTTTTGCTTGCATTTATGGGTATTAGAAGTCGTTTTGGCCTATTTTTTTAGTTTTAGGTTTTGTAGTGTTTTCTTTGTTTTTACTAGTTTTTCTTATATTTTCTTAGTTTTTGTTTTGAAGATCAACTTTGGTCAAAGTGGGCCCACGACGAGGTCGGAAGATGATTCAAACCCGAGAAACTCATTTTCAATCCACAACATATCTTTGGTGTGAGGATCGACCGGAAATGACGAGAAATGTGGCCATTTTCATTGTCACCTCATGCATTCGCTCAGTGGATGTCTCAGTTGTCGTAAAACAAGCATAACTCCAAAACCACTTGTGCCATTTGCCTCCAACTTATATCATTGTAAATATGAGAGAAATTTCTAAAACTCTTGTGTTTACAACATTCCCAAATTCTGAGTTTAAGAATAATAGAAAGCAGCTTTAAGTGGAGACGGTTCGCCGTGGTCTCGCTTGTGGTAGGTTTTGGTGAGGAGCCCATAACTCTCGGAGTAAAGTTCCAAATGGCTTAAATAAAACGCCAAATGAAATTCAAGAGGAAGGGCTAAATTTCATATGAAGACATCGATGCCTGATTACGTGTTTTTGTCAGTCGATCGACTAGATTTCAGTCGATCGATTGCTCCGCAGAAAGTTTGGGGCGTTTGAACAAGTCAGTCGATCGACTGACTTCCAGTCGATCGACTGAAATGCTGAGGATGTGTGATTTTGGCGGAAAAAAGGACCACTTTGCCCTTGATTGACCTATAGATGCTTCCCACCCATTATCCACAAAAAAAACACCTCTCCTTGGTGGTCTTGGACCTAATCCATCTCCTCCAAGCCTTTACCTTTCCCTTGCCATGTAAAACCTAGTTTAAATTCTTAGCTTATGTAATTTAGTTAGCTTAATTAGTTAGTTTAGTTAGTTAGTTGTTTTTAAGCAAGTGTTGGAGTGAGTGACACCTCCTTCATTTGTGGTGCTTGTTGTTTGAAGATTTGAAACATTTGTTGGAATGCAATTTGGTAGTGTTCTTTCCCTTACTTTCTTGTGTTGTTATTGTTGTTGTTGCTCTTGTTTGGTTGAAATTGTTGTGTTGGTGATTTGGTTTTATATTATGTTGTCTTTCATAGCAATTTAATTCTTAAATGTTTGGCTCTATAGCTTGTGTTTCTCTTTTCTTCTTGCAAAAACTCCATTAATGCTCCTTTCAAGCTTTTTACCTCTCTTAGTTAAGCAAGCTTTTGGGTTTTGAAAGAACTATGAAACTTTCCTCTTTTGATAATTTATCTTATCCTATTTCAAAGCCTTTGACTTTATCAATCTCAAATGATTTAATTTCCATCCATGTCTTCTCCTTTAATTTCAAGCCTTCTTGAATTTAGTAGTTCTAATTTATTTAAGGTTTTTAATTAGGTTTAATTAATGTCATTAAAATTGATCACTTTCAAGCAAGCTTTAATTTGTATTTGATGCAATTAGTTTAGAAACTAGTGGTTTAGGGTTTAGGTTCGTTTAGAACCATTAATAGGATTTTGTTGAGGCTCAGGATTGACAACCCCGAGTAGTGGATTAAGTGCTCGGCAAAAACCGATTGATCGTGGAGACGAACCAAACACCCTAAACCCTTATTTTAATTATTTTCATTTAAGTCTCTTTTAATTCTTGTCTTAGTTGATTAACTATCAAAAACTCAAACCAAATCAATGACTTAATGCTTTCTTAGGAGTAGATTAGTTTAATTTAGATTAACAAGAGAGTAAGTAGGAACACCGACCGCCGATAATATCTATCCTCGAGAGACACGACTCGGGAAAACTTACCGCTCTATAATCGACTCCATACTATTGCGGAGAAGATTTCTTAGAGTGTTAAGAATTCTTCGATCAAATTTTGGCGCCGTTGCCGGGGATAGATTAAGGCAAAAGGTGTTTTTAATTATTTCTCTTGTTATCTTAGTTAGTAGTTAGTTTAAATTGTTATTTTACTTTCGATGCTCGTAATCCTTTGTTGAGTGTTGTGTTTGCAAGGTACTCATTCGGGGAGCCCGATGCCGCCCGCCTACACTCACGACGATCAAAGGATGCCTCCGCCGCTCGATTGATCCGGCCGAGGATGGCAAACTACCGAGCTAGTTTTCCATACGACGACCCTTATATCCAAACTCCCAATTATCTAAACCCTTACATCCAAACTCCCGAGTATCCAAACCCGTACACCACTCCTCAAAGCTATCGGGTACCCTCGACTTACGATGACCCGTACGCTTCGATCGGTGAAGAATGGGCCCCCTCTTTTGATTATTCCGGCCCAAGCCCTTCTTATTCTCCACCTATTTTGTATCCTCATAACCTGATCATGGATCCGTATGCACCGACTCGTGATCCTTATGGTCTGGGTTTTGACGATCCATATGCTCAACTCGCCCCACCTTCTTCTTACACGAGCTTTGACTCATATGCTCCACCAATTCGTGATTCATATTCTTGGAGCTACGATTTTTATAATCTACCTACCTCGAGCTCGTACACTTCAAGCGATGACCCTTATACCTCATGTTTTCAAGATTCATCTATGCCCCAACTCCCGAACTTTGAGCATCTCTCATCCGAGCTCATGGAGGCGATTCGTCAATTGGATGAATGCCTTGCTCGCATGGAGTCTCAAGTAGAGCAAATTTCCAACGATGTGGACGAGCTCAAACAACCTCATTTTGACGACATGCCCACTTTTGATGTGGTGGATCCCATGATCGTTGATGGTGTTTCAACTTTTGACGGTCTTTTGGAAGAGGTGTGCACAGAGGTGGAGATAGAGGGTGAGGAAAAAGGTTCGGAGATCGGCGTTACCCCTCTCGTGTTTTGTGAAGAAGTTGTAGAGGAACGTGAGGGGGGGTTATTTTTGGCGAGGATGATGAAGTTGTGCCGGTTTTGGAGGATGTGGAGTTGATCGAGCCTCTTTTACGGAGCAATTGACGACTCCAAAATACAAAACAAAATCCTATAGAGAGTGTTCGACGACGAGGCTAGTTGAGGCACTAGTTCTATACGATCTCAAGGATATCACGAAGCTAAAGCCGAACAAAGTTCCCAACGAGTCAAATTACCTAAATACACTAAATCCGATTGAAAATCTAAACTCCTAAGCAATTCATCAAAACCGCGTCACTTCGCCAAGGCTCCAAGCAAAAATAACACACACGTTACTCAAAATTAAAACAAGCAAGCATGCATCAACTTAAAAAATCCTAAGACGAACCCTAACCACCACCCCACACTTAAAACCTAGCAATGTCCTCATTTCATATTGAGCTATAAAAATGCGGTAAAAAGTGTAAGGGAAAAGGAAACGCGCCCTATCTCCGAGCTTGTGGTGACGTGGTCCGTGCATAAGTCCTCTCCGGGAGTTGAGGCAAGCAACCTACGAGAAACAAACCAAACGGGGGGTTGCAAAAACGAAATACGAATAAAATTTTTTTTTTTTTTTGAATTTTCTATTTTTTTGGATTTTTTTTTTACAAATTGGGTTGCCTCCCAATAAGCGCTACTTTAACGTCTATATCTTGGCGGTTTATGCAATTGACGCTATACGGGATTTCAAGAAGAGGTGGCGATCGTGCCACGCCTTGGTGTTCTGCGAGTAAGACACACACCGGGTGATAAAAAATCACCAAGGCGGGCACGTCGGGCAAGCCGGAAGGTCGAACTATCAAAAAGAGTAGGGCTTGCTTCGGGGGTCGGAAGAGGGAGTAGTCGACCACCCAAATGTGATCGGCCCAAAAGTGGGTCGACGTACTCCTTCGTCTCCCCGGGACCGTCATCTCTTCTCCCTCCCCCGCTACCTCTTCCACCATCACTTGTTCGAGTAGACAAACGACGTCGGGTGGTG
>BMAC01000420.1:928799-948883 GCA_014905375.1 Phtheirospermum japonicum | reverse complement strand
ATGTTAATTAATTTTTAATTACTATATATTGTATAATATTTGAAGTAATCAATAATATAAAAATAATAAAAATCAACGTTAAAGAAATATATTAATTAAATAAATAACTAAATTATGTGTTTTACACAATTAAAATAACAATATTAATAATAATATATTTGATTGAGACATTTATTTATGCTTGAACCCTAATCTATGTTCCATGAAAAATGGTGACAACATCCATTGTCACAATAAGTTTCTTTTCATGACAACACCATATTTTGTCAGTGCTTTAAGAGAAATAGTGACAACATTATTTTGACACTAAAGTCCTATTTAGTGATAACAAATATAAGTTTTTCATTCACATCAAGACTTAGGATGAGACTTTTTCAATAACAACTTGATAATAATTGGTGATGACATTTGGTATCACAATATTTTTTAATATAATTATTATTCAACTTATTATTCATGATTAAATATTTATTTACCTATGTTCTTTATATTTTGAACGGCTATATTATTATTAGATAATATTTCTTAAGTTACATTTAGAGAAATTAATGAGAAATATGATACTTTTAATAACATAAATATGCAGTGATACCAAAAATCATCTCTAATTATTATCAATTTGTTATCGGAAGAGTCTCCTAAATCTGGTGTGAATTTGTAGCAAAATAAAATTATTATGACAAATTCATATTTGACATCACCAAAGAACTATTTCGTGTCAAAATAATGTTGTCGTCATTTTTTTAGAACTGATGACAAAATTGTAGCGTTGTCATGAAAAGAAACTTGTTGTGACAACAAATATCGTCACCATTCTTCAAGGGAACATTAGTGACAAAAATGATTCTCGTCACACTTTATTATATGTTTGTCATAAAATGGGTTTTTCGAACCATTTTTTTTTGTCATCCCAAAATTGTGACAAAATACATTTAAACGTCATCAAGTATAAGTATTCGTGACGAAATCGGTAAACAATTGTGACAATAACAAATGTTGTCATAGAAGGGTGTTTTTCTATGACGAAATTAAAACACGTCACTATTGTTTAACATACTATAACGAATTTTTATGCGTGGAAAAAAAATCGTCACTAAATGTCAGATTTCTTGTAGTGTGCTCCGGTGGAAGGATCGGTGCCTCCTTTTGTTTCAGCCCCAAGTCTGACGGTGAAGAAGACACCTCGCATA
This sequence comes from Phtheirospermum japonicum, assembly GCA_014905375.1. NCBI lineage: Eukaryota > Viridiplantae > Streptophyta > Magnoliopsida > Lamiales > Orobanchaceae > Phtheirospermum > Phtheirospermum japonicum. The sequence continues at coordinate 947,693 of BMAC01000420.1, read as the reverse complement.
AGCAGACTGTGAAGTTGGCCGATAAGAAATCTACCCCAACGGCCATCAAGGTTTCTCCAGGTCCCACTGAAACTGAATACTCCTCACCCCCTTATACTATTTTAGATTTTATCTCAGGAGAGGTCACTAGTTCATCCAGACCGACTACTGCTGTTCCTCCTCCGTCTCCAGTTCGTAGCGTTCAACCCGAGTTTGATCCTGATCTTTTTGAGTACTCCCCTGACTCATCTTTTGATGTGCCTCTTTGTGACATCTTGTCTGCTCTCAAGAAAGATAAAAAGAAAAACAGGGCGGTGAAGAAAGCCAATGTTGGTCCCCATGTTGGTTCACATCGCCGCAAGCCCAGCCAGCTTCATCCTTTGCCTCCGACTCTGCAGATTTTGCTTCTCCTGCTCCCGTATCACCTCCTTCTGACACCTCTACTCATTCTCACTTATCCACTAGCAGTCCCTCTCGGAATGTTGAGCTTGAGGACATGGTGCCGTTCTCCGGCAGGTTTTTGACTGCCGAAGCCGAGGCGTTGTTTGATGAGTACCACACCCGGCATATGATCACTGAGCGCCGAGTCCCGGTTGAGTTATTTGAGAAGCAAAACTTGATTGCTTATTTTCAGCATAAAGGTATGTATTCCACAGTCTCGACTGCCATGCCTTTTGTTTGTGATATAGTTGTGGAGTTCATTGCTAATTTGATGCCTTCTATTGTTGATTTAAATTCTGTGAATTATGGAAAAGTTTATGTGTGTGGCAAAGTGTTCATTTTTACCCCTGATTTGATTGATGAGTTGTTTGGAACTGAGCCGTATCGGGTTGATTCGACTGTGGACGACATGAATGAAGTTATCTCATTCTTGTCTGGAGGTTTGGTTCATGCATGGTTTGAGCAATTGTCGAGTACTCGTCTTTCTTCCCTTTATTCTGTTTTGCACAAAGTAGCTATTTGTAACTGGGTTCCCTCCAAGAATACTACTTGTGTACGCGGCCTCAGGCCCAGTTTCTGTATAAGCTCGGGAGGGGAATCAAGTTTAGTTTTGGGCAGCATGTGTTTGACATTGTCACTAAGTTCGCCACCACCAAGTCCGCGACCTCGTTGTGTTTTCCCTCGTTGATCTTTAGCTTATTGGAACATCAGGGTTTGACGCTTCATCCAGATGATGTACTCACTGGTGAGGCTGATTGGTTTGCTTTGAGGGGTCAACATATTACAGGTGCACGGGTTATTGATCTCCCTTTGCAGGCGCCTTTCCGAGCCAATGTTGCTAGTGGTGTTGGGACCAGCATTCCCAACATTGGTCCCAACATGGTCCACATATCTGCGCAGGTTCTTCGTGCGCATGTTGCTTGGATTGATACGCAAATGACCCAGTTGCAGGCATTTCGTAGTTCGATCTTGGAGGCCCTTTTGTCTTCTGGTCAAAAAGGGGGAGATGATGGCGAGGCGAATAAGGATGATGCTAGTGAGGATGCTATTGCTGCCGAGGCCTTGGCGAGTCTTGCTCAAGAGAAACGTAGGAAGAGAGTTTGTTCTCGCAATAAGGCCTTGAAGAAGATGAAGAGGAAGTAGTTGAAGAAGCGAAAGGATCGAGGTGAAGGAACTTCGACATCCCCTCGTCGTTCGAAGAGGGTCCGAAGTCAATAAGATCCTTATGTTTTGTTTTGATGAGTAGAAGTGAACAATGTTGATTTGTAATGTTGGGTTGATGTTTTAATAACATTGGGTATTTTTTTAGGGGGAGTTTTCCAACTTAGGGGGAGTTAGTAGTTTTTGTTTAAACTTATTTTTGTGTCGTAGTATTTTGTCCAAAAAGGCAAAAGGGGGAGATTGTTGAGAATTTATTCTTGACAATAATCTCTATTTTTTTATTTGCCTTTTTTGGCCACAAAATAAAGTAGGGAACTAGATTTAAAATTTTATTTGTTTCCTAGTTTATATATAGGACTTTATTTAGTTTCCTAAATTGTATTTAGGATTTGTTTTACTTGTTTATCAAGTTTAGGATTCTAGGATTGTCTATTTAAAACAAGAGAAAACTAAAACTTGGATACAATCCTTACGCACTGAATCAAGGACGCACGGAATTTGTGAGAAGACGGAAGCAAGCGACGCACAACAAGGAAAGAACACGAGCGATTACTTGGAGCCACTGTTCGAGATTAAGGTCTTCGAAGTTGCGTGACCAACGGAGGAGATCTTTCATCTAGGCGACAAGTATTTAGTATTATTTTTTTGATACTTTAGTTTTCGTATATTAATTCATATTTTTGTATTGATCGTGAACAAGAAAGTAATATAGTTTTTGGGTTTGTACACCCAAGTTCACAAGTACTTTTACTTGTGAACTGAATTCAATTTGATGTGTTCTTAAGTTATATTTCTGCTGCATATTTTTAGTTTAACTCTGGTTGATGTTAACATCACAAACTGATACTTATTTTCAAAATCATAGACTTTCAAATTTTACAAAAGAGATTAAAAAAAAATTATAAATAAGCTATTTTATTTGATTGGAAAAATATTTCCTGAAATAAAATTATCTAATATTAAGTAATGGTAAAGGTTGGACCAAACACTTAAATTCTTGCTTCTGTACATATTAACAATTCAATCTCGAATTGACTATGCTCTTGAGTTCAACGAACTAACATAGATTGATTTAAATATCGAGCGTTATAATTGTAGCTACGTATTTACTAGGCTAAACCAAACCAGTGTTCTAAAAGATGGTAAAAGGCGCCGCCTAGGCGTGACGCGTGGGAAAAATTCTTCACCTAGTACCTAGGTGTGTAAAAGTCGGTCAACTTATTTTGTTAACCACTTAGGCGTGTAAAGACACATGTGTTTTAAATGATAACCTGATTGTTTTTAAATTTAGCCAAATATTACAAAATTTATAATAAAATTAAAAAAATGATCAATTAATTAATATCTTACAGAAACTATTGTAAGAGCGTTTTATACAGACGATCATACTTTTATAGTAAAACATCATTTTTTTTATTGTGAAATTCATACTTTTCATGAAAAATGTGAATAGTTGTTTTGAAAAGTATGATTTTATACATTAAAAGTATAATTTATGATTTGAAAAGTATGATCATCTTACATGAGATCGTAAATAGTACGTTGATTTGGTATAGATAATTAGTATTTTGCTAACTATATCGAAAACTATGTAGACAAATTCGTAAAACATATATATATTTTTACTTATTATAACAATACAATAAATAAAATAATAAAAATATTTAAAAACGGTTTTTTACGCCTACATTTCGCCCAAACGCGCCTAGGCATTGAAGGCATTAGGATTGGTATTATCGTCTTACCACACCTTTTTGAACCTTCGCCTAAACTATGATTTTAGCCCTAGCGATAGAAAATACCAAAACTTTTATGTTTTATAAGTATTGGTTGCTTATGTATATACTTTTTTAAAAACATATATCACATAATAATCAATATCTTTTCATTGTTAATTAATAAGAAAATATATAGTTAATATTCATTAGACGAGTTGGAATTTACCTTCGATATAATCCGACGAATTCTAAACCAGTTTGCTGGCCGGCTCAATTTTCAAAAGATAATGACCCACGCCACCAGGAGGATTATTGGGGCACCAGTAACATTTGACCTGACCACAAAATCAAAATTTTATTTTTACTTCATGAAATGGATATGTTTCACGACCAAATTCATAAACCCAGCCCACTTGATTTGAATAAGCGTCTCAATTATCCCAACAGATACAACAAAAATGACAACGAAATCAACCAACCACAAAATCCCCTCTCTATATAAACCAAACACTTCACTGACAATAATCCCCGCATCAAGAACCCAGCTATTCATTTAGTTAACAAACTTTGCATTACTTGTCAGCCACAATGGCCATACAAATGCTCTACTTTTACACATCTCTCCTCTCTTTCATACTCGCCATACTCACGCTCCACAAAATCCTATCAACCTCAAACGGAAGGCCCTGCCCGAACTCCCCCCCAAGCCCGCCGGGCTCCCTCCCCATAATCGGCCACGTCCACCTCTTCAAAACCCTCCTCCACAGAACCCTACACGATTTTTCCCAGAAAGTGGGGCCTGTCTTCACCATCCTGTTTGGCCGCCGCCGCGTCGTGGTGGTGTCCTCCGCCACCCTGGTGGAGGAATGCTTCAACAAAAACGACCTCATCTTTGCCAACCGGCCAGAAACTGCTGTCGACCGGAGATCACTAGGGTTCAGCCCCACAACAGTCATCGGCGCTCCCTACGGCCTCCACTGGCGCAATCTCCGCAAGCTGTGCGACCTCGAGGTGTTCGCCCCGACCCGGCTGGCCTCCTTCCTCTCAGTCCGGGTCGACGAGAGGGACCGCATGATCTCCGACTTATACAGAGTCTCGGCCGCTGGTTTCACGAAAGTCAACGTGGAGACAAAGATTGTTGAGTTGACTTTCAACAACATAATGAGGATGGTGGCCGGGAAAAGATACTACGGTGAGGAGGCGGAGGACGACGAGGAGGCCAAGAGGTTTAGGGATTTGACAAAGGAGGCGCTGGAGCTGACCAGCGCGTCAAACCCTGGTGAGATTTTCCCGTTTCTGAATAGGATTGGATTTAATGGGCTTGAGAGGAAGTTGGCGGCCCATTCCAGGAGAACGGATGAGTTCATGCAAGGCCTGCTCGGCGAACACCGGCGCGGAGAGCGCCAGAATACGATGGTGGATCGTCTGCTTGCTTTGCAAGAATCCGAACCTGGTTATTACAGTGATGAAGTCATTACGGGCCTCATAGTTGTAAGTCTCTTATCTTAATTTGTTTATTTTGTTGTTCCAAATTAACTATCAAGTCTTTTGCAGTCGCGGAGTGTTGTTTGCAAACACTTGGAAATAAAAGGCTTATTACTTTCATTTTGGCCGAAAAAGAAAGGGAGTATTTTATTTAATTTATTTAGTGTGTTCAAAACCATTAGATAGTTCTTTACTTAAGACGGAGATTGTAGCCTAATTGGGAATGAAATCTTGACCATAATTTATGAAATAATTAAATGTAATGTTTAACATGTGGATATATTTGTCAATAAATAAAAAATTTAATACTACATAAGAAAGTAAATTATATATTAACGACGGCCTGGAAAGAAATAGTGGATTATATATTTCAGAAGTAACCAAAATTTCGAACTATCAAATGCAAAGTCAGTATTTTATGTGTCGACAAGTTAAGAAGAAAATTTTGGGGATCTGGTGGCGCAGCTCCTTTTTCTTTCTTTTTTTTTTTATTGTTGGATATTTATCGACTATAAACTAAAATATTATAAAACATTAACATTTATTCGAATAAGTTAATATTGCAAATACTAAACATTTTGTCAATAATAATAATTTGTAATAATTAATTATATTTCAATATATATAATATATGTTTTTAATTTTTAAACAGCTAATCGTTTTTCTCCTAAGAATTTATCTCACTTATTGTACCTTAATGGGGCTTTCGAATTTCATTGAAGTTGTTCATTTTAATTTTTATACTTAATTACAAAAATAGGAATAGACTAAGACTGGAGAAGATTATATTGTACTCTTGATTCTTTGTCCAATATATGTGATGAATATAATTATTGATAACATAAATATTCATCATCGAACACAATATATATATGTTATCGCACAAAATATTCATATGTCATCTCATAAAATATACATATATTATCGCACAAAATAGATCGAGTGCACCATATTTTTAGACGCACATAACATTCATATACTATTACATAAAACATGCATATATATTATCGGACAAAATATCAATATACCAACGTACAAAATATATATATACCATCACATAACTTTAAATGCACAAAAATATACATATATATCATCGCATATTAATATTCATATATCCTTACACAATATATATATATATGCTATCACATATAAAAACTTGTGTGCACCTTAATCCGAGTACATCTAATAAACTGGCCTATGGCCTACTTAATATTTCTTGAGTTTGGAATTTGGTATACATAATCACACGGGTGAATCGAAAGTTGAAACTAAGTGGAATTCATAATTGTAACCCAACTAATCCTTGTACATCCATCCGCCCTAAACCGCGGTGTCTTGACTACAATTTAACACTTTATTGCTAATAGCTACTTATGCATACTGATTAATGAGAGAGTGTATCGTGCATTCAGATGTTCCTATTAGAATGACTTTGAAGCCCGTAGGTTTTTCACGGTTGAAGAAATAGCTGCTCTAGCTCAGGCGGAGCATTTTCGACCATTTTATTTAATTTATCATCGCATATAATTGATATATATTATCACATATAATTAATATATATATCATCACATTTAATTGAGATTCTAAATCTAAAATTTCAAATCCTGAAATTAAAAAAATAAACATAAAACAAAAGGTTAAACCCTAAAAATGAAAAACTAATCCCTGAAATGAAAAATTAAACCCGCAAATTGAATATTGAACTCTAAATTCTAAACTTATATCATAATCATCACATATAACTGTCACATATATAACTAACACATATCGTCACATATAACTAGTAATTTGATAGTTTTTTGTCGGACTCTAAAATGGAAAATTAAATAGAAAAATAAAAAAACTAAAACCTTAAAATGAAAAATTAAACCCTAAAAATGGAAAAGTAAAACCTAAAATGGAAAAGTAAACCCTAAACTCTAAATTTTTATTACATATCATCACGTATAACTGTCATATATCATCACATATAATTGAATGATAATAAATTTTTACAGGTTGCACCCGACAAGGTGCACCTCATGTCATACACATGGGTATATCAAAAATATAAGGTAAGTTTAAATATCTCAACTAAATTGCTCATCATTTTCTTAATTCGCATGAAATTAAAGAAAATCTATTAATATGGGAAGGTAAGAGTAAAAGATAATAATCCAAAAGCAAGCTAAGAATGTCTACAAATACAAAAGTTAATGTCGAAGAAAGTGATGACAAAACACCCACGTGTGTTAACTAATAAGCATTTCCTAATTTAAAAGCCACTCACTTCTAAATTATTGGAAAATTTGAAACAGACTTATATTACACTTGTTCAACAAGACCATTTAACTGTACGTTCTCACTATAACTATTGCAACACACAAACAAGCTTACATTAATTTAAATTTTACAGGCCCTAATAATTGCTGGGACAGATGCATCCGTCGTAACAACCGAATGGGTGATGACCCTTCTCCTTAACCACCCCGAAGTAATGGTCAAGGCCAGACAAGAACTCGACTCGCACGTAGGACCCGACCGCATGGTCGACGAACAAGATTTGCCCAAACTACGTTATCTTCATTGCATCATTCTCGAGACACTAAGGCTCTTCCCCTCAGTGCCTATGCTCGTCCCGCACATGCCATCCCAGGATTGTCAAATTGGTGGATACAATATCCCAAAGGACACGATGATATTAGTAAACGCTTGGTCAATCCATAGAGATCCTAAAGTGTGGGATGAGCCCTTACGCTTTAAGCCCGAGAGGTTTGAAAGTATTGAAGTCGAGAATCAAAAGTTGTTGCCATTTGGGATGGGAAGGAGAGCTTGTCCAGGGGCAGGATTGGCACAAAAGTTTGTGGGATTGGCGTTGGGTTCGCTAATTCATTGTTTTGATTGGAAGAGGCCGGGCGAGGAGAAAATCGATATGGCTGAAAGTGCCGGGACGACCTTGGCGAAGGCTAAGCCACTTGAAGGTCTTTGCAAACCAAGAGATGTTATGGAGAAAGTTTTAAAACAGGTTTCAAAGGTTTGAGATATCTATTATTACATCTGATATTCCAATACACTATTGTAATTTCAGAAGTGGCATTTACATAGTTTATGGAGGATAAGATATAACAGAGAATGTAATAAAAGATCTCGGAGTGTTAGGACTTGGGATTAAGAGGTTCTGTAGATGCATATTTATATGTTATCGTTTGTCTCCAAGTCGTTAACTGTTCTTAATTTGATTTTTCACCGACGTGTTTTGTGTTGGCTAGACCGTCTGTTTTGGTCTACACTACTACAAAAAATACTTTTTATATTGACTCTTTTTTGAATTTTACATCAGTTCTGGAACCGATGTAGTATCGAGCAAAAATAAAAATTCGGTCTACTTTACATCGGTTGTATAATGGATGTAATTAGGAAACCTCTTACATCAGTTTTAAATATTCACCGATCTAAAAGGCTTAGGATAAAACTGTTGTCAAAAGTGACAACACTTACATATGTCTTTAGAAAAATAATGTTAAAGATTTGTAATGTAACATCGGTTTATAGCATAACCAATGTGGAATTGCTATAATTTTTTTTTTTCAATTTTTCAATTTTAGGCGGATCTCAACCTATAAATCTTATTCGATTTTTTTCACAAAACCCAACCAAACAGTAACTACACAATTCATCCAACCAAATATCAAAGTACATAATTTATTCAATAATCCATCCAACCAAAAGTTAACAACTCAAACCAAACTATGTATGTAGCAACTCATCAAATCAAGTTATAATTTGAATAAAGAAACACGTAAGGCTTACAAAAAGTAATAGTTTTAACCACATCCAAGTCTTATCCTACAAAAAAAACAGCCGAATGCTGACGGGCAAAAAAACGTCAGCATATACTGACGGATTGCTGACGGGTAAATATGTTGACGGGTTTGATGACGGGCATAGGCCGTCAGAAATTTGCTGACGGCCAATACCTGCCTGCAATATATATATATATATATATATATATATATATATATATATAAAAGGATATAAGATAAATATGAAAATATAAATTTATAATATTTTATTTATAACACATTATAAAATAATATTATATATTTATAATATAATTAATTATTTTATAAAATAAAATATTTAATTATATTAATCATTTATACATATAATATAACATACATAATAAAATTAATTAATTAATTATAAATTTAATTTAATTATAACATACATTTATAAATATAATAAAAAATTATTATATATTTATATATTTATAAATAATATTATATTTATAATAATTATATATCATTATTTATATATAATATATATTTATAATCTGTAACGCCCCAGATAAAATACTAGCTTAATAGTAATATAAACAAATAAACAAACTCTCACCTTCTCTCCTTAAAACTTGTTGTATTGTTAGACTCAATACAACTAAAATTTATACAAATGAAAGCCAAACTGCTAAAAGGTAGTTCTAGTCAATGAGCCACTCTTCACCGGGAGGATCGAGATCAGGGTCACTTTCAAGATGTCGATATATGGAGAGTTCGATTTTAAAACAAAAGAGAGTGTAAGCTAAAGAGTTCAATGAGGGACAAAATGAAAAGGAAAATTTTATTTTAAAATATAAACTTGACAAGAGTTAAGAAAATGGTTTTATAAAGTAATCAAAGCACTTGGTGTGCAAAACTATTTGCATGCGTGTAACATTACTTTAGTCAGCAACAAACACATAATTCAATTTATGACTTCAGTATTTTAATCAAAATTAAAATATTTAGAAAGATTAAACAATAGATTTTTCCATCGTATTTAAAATACACAAGTAATACTAACTTATTTTCGAAAAATCAATTGAAATAGTTAACAATTGAATAGACAGAAAAATTTGTCTCGTTCTAAAACAGTCATTCCGATTAGTGAGTGTTCGGGTACGGAACTCTAGAGGTAACTCCCGCGCGTAACACTTAACTCCCAAAGGACTCTAGAGGTGGCTCCCACGCATAACACTTAGCTTTCGAGCCAGATTAACTCACATAAACGTAAAATCAATGTCGATCAAACATCGACCCACACGTTTCCACTCACCATAAAAGATGACACTCCAATAGGCCGAAGCCCCAGTCGCCTTATCCCTCCCAGTAAGCTCGACGTCCCTTTAGTTATGTGATTCAAACCCAGGGTACGTCATATTTCGGAATATACCCAATCTACGACCCAAATCCTATCGTCATCTCCAACCCGACCAAGAAAAATGGGAATAGGTACCACGAGTAGTCAAGCAAGAATCACAGGCAACCTGCTCAATTGATTGCCCAAACTACTCGTGCCTGATAGACAGTGACAGTGACAGACAATAACAGTTAACAGTAACAATCGATAACAGACAATCAATAACAACAATCGAGTTCAAAAGATATCTTTGATATAAAATCATATAATTGAACTTATGATTAAGTACAAGCACAAGGGCTATGCACACTTGCATATTTTCCCTCAAAATACTATTTTTCAAAAGGCTTATACAAGCAAAGAAATATGTTCAAGTTTCATGATTTGGAAAATCTCAAACTTTCCAGTTAAAAAGTATTTTACTCATAGATAATCACAAACAGCGCACTATGATTTTGAAAATATTCAAACTCCTCAGTTAAGAAAGTTTTACTCACCTTCGTTAAAGTTCTTTCCAGAATCAAGTATATTGTTATAACGGCTTTATGAAGTTTCCGATTAGTACATGAAAGGCCTCGTCACTTCCGAATAAAAGTCCATGTAAAGTCCTAAAATATAGTATAACTATAAAAATTATAAATATAGGAAGGTCTGCGTTGGAGCTGGCCCGAGAGAATCCGTGGAGGTAGCAGGCGCGGCGGCGAAGGTGTGGGATTATCCGAAAATGGCATTAGATAGGGGCGGAACCATAGCCATCATTCATCGGAGGGAGCTTGGATTTCCAGAAGGTGTGGGATTATCCGAAAATGGTATTAGCTAGGGGCGGAACCATAGCCGCAGATACCAGGGTGGCCGTCGGAGAAGGCGCAGACGGGATGGTGGCCGGGAAGGTCGTTGGAGCGCCGGTATCGGGGAGGATTGTGTCATAAAGAACTGGGGTGAAGCTTAGTTGCAGGAAGGGTCCCGAAAGATAAAGAAAGGGTCGTGGGATCCGTAGCAGCGGGCGCGGGCGTCAGAGAGGGAGCGACGGCACCTAAAGTAGCCTGGACTTGTAGAGGGTGTGCGACGGCGCCAGAAGAAGCTTGAACTTGCAAAGCGTGTGCGCTGGCGGTCAAGGGAAGTGGCCAGGGAGACGGTTGTGAAGCAGCCGTGGGAGGCAAAGCGCTGACTATCGAAGGGAATGTCCAGGGAGCCGGTTGTGAAACAATCGTGGGAGGCGGTTGCGGGATGGCTGTGGCTGGCAGTTGTGAGTAAGCTGCCGTGAGGACAGCAGCTGAGGGGAGGAGAACCGGTGGGCTGGAGGCCAAACTCAATGGTGATTGAGTCCACGGAGGAGGCTTTATGGGAGTCTGAAGCGACAGCTGTGTAGCTGTTGACCGGTGGCAAGGACGTGGCGGCAAGGCAGCGGCCGTGAACCCGACGGGTAGTCTAGTTAGTTGGATAAAAAATAGGAGAGAGGAGGGAGTGTTTTCTGCATTTTTCATTTTTTCTGAATCAGGGTGCTAAGGTCACCACAGTATAATTTGCACAAGGAGAAGGCATGTTTGGAGATGCGATATCATTCATTCCAATAAAATCGAGTGATTATTATTACCATTATTATTGTTGTTATTATTATCATTATCATTATCATTATAATAATTATTATCATCACTATTATTAATACTAGTATTATTGGTGGTGTAAAGTTTTTGAATGGTGAGTAGTTGGCGGCGAAGAAGAAGATTTAGATAAACGGTGATGAAAGTGACGCAAAAGAGGAGTTTGGAGGAGGCTTGAAAAGGAGCTTGGTGATGCAGCATGTTTTACCATTCTAGTTTTGATGTTTTAAGATTCTATGGGGAATTGGAGATTCCCATGTTCTCTCAGTTTTTGTTTGTGAGGGGAGCAATAATTTTGTGGAATTAAGTTCTTGGTTGTTTAGTTGTTTCTGATAAGCACATAGGATTGTTTCTGATTAGCGGCGACATGTGAGGGTTGTTTCTGATTTATCTATTGTTTAGTTGTTTTTGATGGGGATGCAGCTACTAATTAATCGTCCAATTTTCGAAGCCTATATTAGATATATACAACTTATTGATTTAGAATTCAATATTGTCAAAATATCGATTTATAAAAAAGTAGGACATTTAAAAAGTTGAGGTTTGTTCATGACCGTTGGATTGTTCCTATTAAAGAATGTTTAATGTAAAATAAATTGACAGATAAAAAATGAGTTCACTTTTAAGTTGTGAAAGTATGAATTATTTTTTTATGAACTTCGGCCTTTATATGAATTTTATTTTATTTAAATGATAAATTTGAAATAGTTATTTGAACTTTTTCCAATATATACATGTTTTTGAACCATAAGAAATATTAGATATATACAACCTATTGATTTAGAATTCAGTAGTGTTAAAATATCGATTTATGAAAAGCAAGACATTTAAAAAAGGTTGTAGATTTTTTGAAAAATAAAAAATCTTAGGCATAAAAAAGATGCTAAATTTCTTTTTGTAAATGATAGGGCAAAATATATGCCAGACCTGATTTGGGGTAGCTCTGACCTAGAATAATTAGATAATTTAAGAGGGGTAGAATAACTCTGTCTCTATGAAAGATCTAATTAGCCCTCCCGATAAAACAGAATGTTAGGAAGAGATGGTTATCGCTTGAGATCCCTGACTTAGCCATCTTCAAGGGCAATAAAGGTTCAGAGATTATACTAAGCTGAAGTCCCAGGGGTGGAGTTTAACCTGGCCTGGGTAAAAGACCTGGAATAGAGCTCTTCCTCATTATTAGCAAGAGTTGACCTGTTGAACAGTGGGGGCAAGAGGAAAGAAGAGCCGAGATATTATGGACTGGGTCAGATTGAGAGAAGGAAATAAGGAAGACCTGGGACAGGGGAGAACTGTTTCCCAGATTCCCAGCAAAGAGACAAGTGGGACCACTTGTCAGAATTTGTTACGTAACGGCCCTTGATTCGCGCCATGTGTTCCTGAGATCCCGGCTGGGGTCCCCGTTAGGAGAAACTATAAATATCTCAACCCCAAGGCTGAGAGAGGTATGTCATTCTCTTGAAACGTTCCTTCGTATTTTCTGGAAAACACCTCAAACGCTCGCTGACTTAAGCATCGGAGAGGTTTCCACCGGAAAACCACCGGTGGTCCTTTCTAACTCTTGTTTGTGGTGCAGGTCTGGGTGGTGTTTGTGTTCCAGGCGTCATTCCAAGCGTTGGCCACTGTTTGGGCTGAAATAATTGGCGCCGTCTGTGGGAAATCGATCAAGTTAAGACGTGAGATTTTCTGTTTATTTCATGGCTTCAGACGGTTTGCGACGGAATTTGGTGGGTGAGCTCGGTGGAATCCCTAGTTCCGCCGCGCCATGGGGGATGCCCAAGTCGACTGAAACGTCAGCGATGGGACCAGGAGAGATAGCGCCGTCGACAGAGACTGCGCCAGGCGCTACGCCGCCCCCGCTCAGTAGATCTGTGAAAGGCACGGGTGGTTCATTTAACGAATCCATCCTTTTGCAGCTCTCGGAGCTAATCGGCAAAGCCGTGGAAACGACGGTGGAAAAAAAGTTCGCGGAGATGGCGACGCCGCCATCCAACACACCGCCAGCACGAACTGTCCTGGTGGTGGACACGGAGCCATTGCAAGGACGGCAGGCGGATCGGGCTCCCTTACATGACGGGGAAGAGCACTTCTCCACCTCTGACAGTGAGACTTCAAGCCAGACTAATCCGGGTCTGGCTGAACAGATGCAAAGTCTGCAAAAAGAAGTGAGGGAGTTTAAGAGGAAGATGGCGACTGGCAGTGTGATTCCGGCGAGAAGGGGTACACCGTTTACTGAGGGAGTTATGCGAGATAACGTGCCGGCTTCATATCGCTCCCTAGGCTTCGAGTACAATGGAACCACAGACCCGTGGGACCATCTCAGTTGCTTCGAGATTGCGGCAGCCCTGCATACATTTTCAGACGCTGTCATGTGTCGGGTCTTCCCGATGACTTTTACTAAATCAGCGCAGCTCTGGTTTAGTTAGCTGCCGCCGAGGTCCATCCGCAATTTTGATGAGTTCAACTCAGCCTTTTTACACCAGTTCACGAGCTGTAGAAAGTATTAGAAAATGCCACTTGAACTTTTCAGTTTGAAGCAGAAAGAGAATGAGAGCCTCCGTGCTTATATCAATAGGTTTACAACCGCCAAGTTAGAGGTGCCCTCTGCGTCTGAAGAACTGTTGGTGAATGCTCTAGCGCAAGGTTTGAGACGAGGGGACTTCTTTCAGTCGTTGTTGGTGAAACTAGCTCTGAAATTTGGGGAGCTCTTGGAGAGAGCGGAAAAGTATATCCATTTGGAAGAAGCTTTGAAGATCAAGGATGAGGGAGAAAGGAAGAGAGAAAGGCACGACCGCGAGGACAGGGGAGCTGTAAAAAAGCTTAGGTCAGACCTGTCTGGAGGGAGGCCTCTCTTTGATAAATACACTCCTTTAGCAAACCCACAAGGAGAAATCTTACAGGCTATTGAGAAGCATCCTGACCTGAAGTGGCCAAAGACCTACTCGCAGAGGCCCAGGAAGGAAAAGTCAGATCGTTTCTGTCGCTTCCACAATGAGTATGGGCACGACACTGACCAGTGTACCCATCTAAAGGACGAGTTGGAGAGGCTAGTTCAGGCTGGACATTTAAAGGAGTATGTTCGGATGAGGAGAGAGGAAGCCAGGTCTGGCAACAAGAATTATGATCGGTCCCTGACAAATAGGGGCAGCCAGGATAGGGTACGAACTGGGATAAGAAACCCTGATCAGACCCAGGTCATCCATGGAGAAATCCAGATGATTACCGGAGGAGAATTAGAGGAGCATTCCAAACGGACACAACACAGTTACGTCAGAGCCGCAAGAGACCTAGTTCGAAAATCACGTGACGTGGGACAAATGACCTCTACCCCCAACATCTGTTTCGGGTCAGAAGATGGCGATGGTATTCTAGCCCCCCACATGGACGCTCTGGTTATAACGGCAACTATTGCTAATTATAATGTCCATAGAATTTTCGTGGATACTGGGAGTTCTGCCGACATTTTGTTTTATGATTGCTTTAGGCAGTTGAAAATAAACGTTGAGTTGGAAGAAGTCACCACCTCTCTAGTTGGTTTTGCAGGGGGAGCCCTGAAGCCCTTGGGGGCGGTGAGGCTCCTCGTGACGTTAGGGGAAGAGCCGTATAGGGTGACAAGAATGGTGCGTTTCTTGGTGGTGGATGCACCTTCTTCTTATAATGTCATGTTGGGCCGGCCATCTTTGAGCCAGTTCCAGGCAGTTATACCTGTCTTTCATATGAAGATGAAATTTCCAACGGAAGATGGAACGGGAGAGGTCAGGGGTGACCAGTATGCCTCACGACAGACCTACGTAGAGTGCATCAGGAGGAATGAGGAGGAAGAAAGGCTGAGCAAAAGGGCTAGAGTAGAGCCGCCACAGATAGATCTGGCTAATAGAGAGGAATGGCTGATGATGGTCGAAGTAATCCCAGGGGATGAGAGTCGGGTCCTTCAAGTAGGGACAACCCTCAGTCCGGAAACTTTGACAGATCTAGTTGCACTGTTGAGAAGTAGCGGATGTGTTTGCTTGGTCCCCAGAAGATCTGGTAGGGATCGACCCAGAGGTGGCAGAGCACCACCTCAACATCAGCTCGGATGCAAAGCCAGTAAAGCAAAAGAAATGCAATTTTGGGCCTGAGAAGGAGGCTGTCATAGAGGCTGAGGTGGAAAAACTGTTAAAGGCTAAGCACATCCAGGAAATACAATTCCCTGAACGGCTTTCTAATACTGTCTTGGTTCCCAAGACTCAGGAGGACTGGCGCATGTGTATCGATTTTAGAGACCTCAATCGTGCTTGCCCGAAAGATCACTATCCTTTGCCTAGAATCGACCAGCTCGTCGACTCTACTGCTGAATGTGAGCTCTTAAGTATGATGGATGCATCCCAAGGGTATCACCAGATTAGATTAGCCAGAGATGATTGGAAGCGGGTCAGCTTTATTACCCCAAAGGGGACGTATTGCTATGTTGTGATGCCTTTTCATTTGAAAAATGCAGGAGCCACCTATCAGCGTTTGGTTGACAAGATGTTTAAGAATCAGCTTGGGCGAAACATGGAAGTTTACGTGGACAATATGCTGGTTAAGAGCGTGAAATCAACGTCACATGTGGAAGACCTGCGGGAGACCTTTGATACTCTGCGACGGTATAGGATGAAGCTTAATCCTAGGAAATGCGCATTCGGGGTTAGAGTTGGTAAATTCCTGGGCTATATGGTCACGGAGAAGGGTATCGAGGCAAATCCCGAGAAGGTTAGAGCAATTATGGACATGCGGGCGCCTAGGAATGTGAAGGAAATGCAATGCTTAGCAGGGCGTATTAACGCATTGAGTAGATTTATGTCCAGGTCTGCAGAAAGGAGTTTACCATTCTTTCAAGCTCTGAGGAAGAAAGCGAGATTTCAGTGGAACGATGAGTGTGAGGAAGCATTTATCGCATTGAAGGAGCATCTGGCTGACATGACCTTGATAACAAAGCCTGTCTTAGGAGAACCCCTCATTTTATACTTATCAGTAGGGCAACAAGGGGAGGATGCAGAAACAAGTTTATTACTGGAGCAAGGTCTTGCATGATGCCGAAATAAGGTACGTCGAGGTAGAACGGGTAGTACTGGCCCTCGTAGGAACGGCCCATAAATTACGCCCGTATTTCCTTTCGCATAGATTAATTGTATGAACGAGTTTGCCTTTGAAAGCGGTCATGGAAAAGCCAGAGGCGTCGGGAAGACTGGTCAGATGGATAATCGAGCTAAGTGAATTTGATATCAGCTTTGAGACCAGAACAACAATTAAAACTCAGGCCTTGGTTGAATTCATGCAAGAAATGACTGGCCTTCCCGAAGAACTAAAGAAATGGACAATCTTCACGGACGGCTCTGTCTGCAATCAAGGCTGTGGAGCTGGAATTGTTCTGATGGATCCAGAAGGCGTGTCCACTGAATTTGCTATCCCGCTTGTTTCGACCTGAAATACGACGTCCAGAATAACGCCTTGAAGATCAGAATGTCCCGCCTGACCTACACACGAAAACAAGTTAGAAAGGACCACCGGTGATTTTCCGGTGGAAACCTCTCCGATGCTTAAGTCAGTAAGCGTTTGAGGTGTATTCCAAAAAAAAAAAGAAAGAATGCTTGAGAGAACATACCATCCCCAGCCTCCAAGCTGGGATATTTATAGCTTATCCTAGTGGGGACCCCAGCCGGGATCCTAGGAACATGTGCCGCAAATCATGGGCCGTTTTGGGAAACATATTCTGAACAAGTGGTCCCACTTGTTCCTTCTCAGGTAAGCTGGAGGTCAGGTCTGACCAAACCCGCTCTGGCTCTATCATTCTCAGGATCACCCTACTAAGAATACTTCTTAAGTGGTCAGATCAGTCTTAACATCCCACCCCTAATTGTTATCGATGTCAGTTCCTTCTTCTAATTTCAGGTCTGTCGGGCATATACGGATTCTTCCTAGTGGGGACCTTCTTCCGGGATCTCGGGAACAGGGTCCGTAAATTAAGGACCATTCAGTTAGTGGATTCTGACAAGTGGTCCCTACTTGTCTTTTCAGTTCAAACCTCAAACAGGTCCTGCCCGGGCCCCACTTCCTTTCGAAAGAGTTTCGATCGTTCTTCCTCAACATCAGTCCATCAGCTCTTACCCGCTACCGAATTCAGGCCTACCTCAATCCAGGTCTGACCAATACGGCCATATCAACTCCTCCCCCCCAAAAGGGTTGAGGTAGAGCTAACAAGCGGGCCCCACGCCCTTTAGTGCTTCTCGTACTGGTACGAATCCCAAGGGATACGCTAAAATTGCCAGGGCTAATTATTGGCGTTTAGTGGTGTCACACGCTCCCCAATGACTATTGTGTTGGGATTTGGTGGTACCGTCGCGCAGCGGAAAACAAAATTTTTTTAAAAAATTAAATTAATTGAATCAAATTCAATTGACAACGGTCCAATTTTATAATCAATAATTCAAAACAATGTTTTAATAGCTTTTAATAAATTAGAAACAAATTTGATTTTCGTAAAAACGAATAAGTATGGTCGGTTTCTATTTAAACATATATATATATATAACAATTATATATATATTAATATATTAATTATATATTTAATTATACATTATAATTATATATATTATATATATACATAAACAATTTATATATATATATTATATATATATCAGCATGCATAATAATTCAAACCACATGCATGCACATACACACATATACATATCATATATATATTATACGCACACACCGCATGCATATTAACACCCCACAGCACACACACTACATTTCTTAAATATATATTACAGTAACATATATATATATTTACAATCACCATACACACAACACATATATATCATTATATATATTAATTAAACTGCATATATATATCATATATATATATATATATATATATATATATATATATATATAGGATGAACGGCCATTATACCTCTCGTCACGGCGGAGGAAGCGGCGAAGGCGTGGCTCGGAACGACGCAGTTGCTGGCGAGGGAGGCAGCAGGCCTCACAGCGGCGAAACGGGCTATCGGGAGCGCTGGCGCCACGAGTCGACGCGGTGCTCGGTACGGAACAGCGGCGACCTTGTGGCTGCGGGGTGCTGGCAGCCCGGCGGGCTGTGACCGGTGCCGAGTTGATCCTCGGCTGCGGCTTTCTCTGGCACGGCAGCGGCGAGAGTCCAAGACAGCACAGCAGCGGTGGGTCGTCGGCGTGGTGTAGTTCACGGCGGAGACGACGGGGACGTTGGTGCAGCGTTCGAACGGCAGTGAGTCTCTAACGATGGTGAACCTCCGACGATGACGATACGGGGCTGCGATGTGACTCCGGCAAATCGGTGTCACACACCGTAT
>BMAC01000420.1:864338-925767 GCA_014905375.1 Phtheirospermum japonicum | reverse complement strand
GGAGGCCGGCGGAAAGCGGCGGCAGCCGAAGGTGAACGGATGGTGGCTAGGGTTTTGTTCAAAAAAACATTTTTGCCGAAAGAGTTATGTGCGGCTCTAATTCTTTTCCCGTCTGCCTTCTTCTTTAAACCTTATTTCTCTCTTTTTTTTTTAATTAAAACAAGTTAAAGTTTAAAGCACAAGCCAAAACATCATTTAAGTGGGCTGGCCCAAGAAAGAAAAATAAAACCAAAACCTTCTTTTATAATTTAAAATAGTTAAGCCCAATCTTATGGGCTCAAAAGAGGATTGGCCCAATTTAAAAACACTGGCCCATTAACATTAAAGGGCTCATTGGGCCGATCCGATTTTAAATCAAAAACCCCATTGGAATTAAATCATTTCTCACAAACGATAATTCCGAAAAATATAACAATTATATTTTTGCGTCCAGAATAACTTTCTCGTATTTTTCTCAATTCATAATCATAATTATGAACCTTAGATTCAATCATATTGACATCTAACTATGCTAAAATTAACAATTAATTTCTAGRTAACGTTTTKAATAATCGGGAAACACGTGGTGTGACCCTCAATGGTTCAGGTGTAAGCTAGCCGTGGGTTCACAACACATTGTGATTCGAACAACATATTGTTCTTATATGAACTCYTKCCTTAGAGTTCRTGATTAAATAAAACTCATTTTACTTAATCACTGGTCAAACCAGAACCKAACGAATTATGAGAGGCGCCTAGCAACTACGCATCATAATTCCCTAGATACAAATGAAGTGCCTGCAAGAACCTTGTGATATAGCTTATATGTACAGTACGATCCCTTCATTTTCACTTTTTACTTCCAATTCTTCCTTCTTCCTTTTTCCTCAAGCTTTTGCAACTCCGTCCCTCTCAATACTCCGGCGAACTTCCCCTCACTACTTCTCAATTATTCCGACGATCTTTTTTGAGTCAGGTACCCTTCTTTACTCTTTCCTTTTAATTTTCATAATGTCATCTTCTTCGGAAATTAGGGTTACTCCTTCTCTCTCATCTGCCCTCCCTGAAGTGGCGGTGACTCTTTCTCCTCCGCCGCTCGCAATTTCAGAGGCGGCGGAGGCTCCCGCTATTCTAGAGGAGGCCGAGGCCTCACGCTCTTCCTCACCGGATCCTCCGGAGGTGGCGGCGGCTCTCTCCCCTCAACCTAATGTTCTGGCGCCTGTGGCCACCTCTTCGTCAGAGGGTGTAGTGTATCCTCCGCCGCTCCCTGATTATCCTAAGATCACTTCCATTCTCAGCCAAAGCTCAGTATATGAGCTTAAGTATAAGTATAGCATTAAAGACCCCTATGATCCATACTGCCCCTCGAGCTGGCACCTTGGCCTGCCAAGCCCCGGCAGGTCGGGTAGCCTTCTATGCCGATCAATTCCACGCAGGCCTGCGCTTGCCTGTTCATCCCATGATGCTGGAAATTGCTCAGATGTACAAAATCCCTATCTTTCAATTTTCCCCTAATTCTTTCCGTATCATGGCATGTTATAATCTGGCCATGCGCTACGCTGGCCAGGACCCAACAGCCCTGGTTTTTTATCAGCTTTTCTTAGCGAAGAGCCTTCCCCCCGTCTGTTTCTACCTTGCTGCTCGGCCCGGGGTCCACTTCATCCACAAACTTCCAACTTCCCATAAGTCCTGGCGCAAAAAATTCTTTTTCGTTCATTGCGAGGGGGACTGGGGTTTTGACCCTACCCCTATTGACAGCTTACCCTCTTATCCGCCCTCGACCGCAGCGGCCAGGCCTTCCCGTATTCAGAGAATAGTGGCGACTCTGAATGCAAATCCAATTAATGTGATAAAATTCCTCACTCCCTCAGTCTTGCAGAACTTTAATGAGACCTGTGAGATAGGTCCCTTACCCTCCGGGATTGGTAAAAGAGGCTTCCTTATTTTGACATTGCGGCATCATATTTTGCCATTTCATGTATCTAACTTTTGCCTTCCTATTTCAGAAGGAATGATGCATTTGTTGTTCGAGGCTACCGACAGAGAAGGCGTCGCAACCGACTCGACCACGCCAGCCCGGGAGATAGGTGGAGCTAGCGCGCCCCAGGTTCAGAGTTCCCCTACGGCCGCCCCACCAGTGCGCCCGCGGTCAGTCAGGCAGGTCATCTCGGACTCGGAGGAAGAGGACATGCCTCTCGTTAAAAGGCCTCGATCTGGTCGAGGCCGAGGCGTGGTTATTTCAGGCAACCCCGCTCCAGCCTCGGCCACAGCTCCGGCAGCCCCCACCGTGCGTAGTTCTGGTCCTCCTCGACGGACCTCAGTTTTGAACTGCTCTGGAGACGTGGCGGTTCATCACGTGAGCGGCCAATGCTCCCTCGAAGACCTGCGAGCTTTGGAGCAGCTGAGTGATCGGGAGCTATTGGAATCCTTGTGCCAGGACGAGGCTCGGGTATGCTACCCTTTATTTTCTTTCTCCCTTTTCCTTTTATTGCATCCTTTCAAAATTTTAACACCTTTCTAATTTTCTCTCAGGCTGAGGCGAAAAGGGCTCTTTTGGCCATTAGGGCGACTCGGTCCCTGGGCCAAGCCGATTTGGCCAAGGAGAACGCCGACCTCAAAGAGAAAATGCAACGTCTGCGGGCCCTATCCAAGGACAAGGTGAAAGAGGTGAAGAAGCTGCAGGAGGAGGTGGCCGGGCTGAAGAAAGCCAAGAAGAAGATGATAGAGACAGCTCGAGAGGAGGCCACAAATGAGGGCATTGCTGAGGCGAGGAGCCTAGCCGACGAAGCTCTGGCCAAGGCTAAGGTTGAATGGAAGGCGGAGTTTCTCAATTCCGAAGAGGGGTTGAGTCTGGTTCAGGTAGCAAGAGAGGAGACCAAGAAGGCCTTCTTGGGATCAAAAGCCCTATTTTCTCTGCTCTTTCCTGAAGCCGTGGTGTATTATAACTACGGCTTGGATGAGCAGGCCAAGTGGGTCAAGGACAACCCCGAAACTCCCTTCGACCGGAAAGCCCCATTGAAACCCCCCCCTGAGCCGACCTCCTTTTCATACGATTCTGCCAAGGATCACCTTCATATGACGGGGCCCGTGGAGTTTGCCGAGCACGTTCATGCCATTCTGCACCCTTCTGTTTCTGACCAGACTCAGCCAGACCTAGTCCTTTCCGTGGTTCCCCTGACTTCATCTCCCTCCCCATCCTTTGCAGGTCTGGGTGAGCTACCCGGGGGTGCTTCTCCTGGAGGTCTGTCAGGAGATGCTGTAGAGCAATTGCCAATAGAGCTAGGGGCAGAGATGGAGGTTGAGCCTTGAGCTGGGTAGACCCTTGTTTTACAGCAGACCTGTAAGATGCCTGTGTGGCTGGTCTGACTGTATTTCTGAAAAATTGTAACCTTGAATAATTTTTACTTTTATTAATGGGTGTCTCTTTTTTATTTTCTTGTCGTGTAATGACTCTTGCGCTGCCTAGGGTTTCCTTAATATCCGGAAACCCTAGTACTTGTTGATTTTCTTGTCACGTGCTTGTCCTTTTTTAAATTCACGCCTGTGTTTTAATAATTTTTTGTGCTTTAAAATTTTCTTGAACTTGTGCTTGCATACTTGTGAATCTTGAACATTTGGTATGGCTTCTTCTCCTCTACTCCAGGAGGTTGAGACCGTCAAAATGAAGAACATTGCTCTGGATGTCGAGAAATTCAAACTTTCTGACCAGCTGACCTTGCTCAAGGAGAAAGTCGGCTAACTCTATCGTTTGCTGGAGAGGAAACGACAGAAAAAACGCCATTACAAAAAGGAATGGTCTGAGCTTTTCCAGATCCATCTCCAAATGCAAGAAGAAAAGGCAGACTTGATTGAGTCCGTGAATTGGCTTACTGTTGCCGCCGACGAGGCTCATACGCTTGTCGAGCGGTCTGATAGGTATCGCCGTCGCTTGCACGAGACTGAACGCGAACTGTGGCGAGTTCGCCGTGCTTTGAGCTCGGACCGAAGATCCTCCCCATGATAGATCCTTTTATTTCTAGAATTTCTGTAATCAAGGATGTTAACCCATTCTGAGTGTGCAGAATCTGCTTGTATTCCGATAATTTTGATGGAATGGAAGAAATTTTGGTTTTCCTGCATTTTTTATCTGTTCCTGCTCCTGCATTCATCCAAGCATTCTTTTTTAGAACACCTTTTGATCGCTTTCAATATTTGAGTAATTTGTGTTTCTGGGATTATTCTGGAATTTTCCCCTTTGATCATGCATAGCTGAAGCCTTGACAGCTTTGTTTTTCTCAGATCAGTGTGAGCCCTAGCCATGATCTGCATCAAGATACCTTTTCAGGCAAGATTAGAACATTCAAAATTCATGTGTTTCTAAGAAAATCATAAGTGTTTGTTGCAGCCTTTTCTGGGCTGAATCGACTGTTTAGGATATCCATCCTTTAGCCAATCTTGACTTTAACCGATGGTCAGGTCGAGCAAAATGCTGGACTTCCATCTTTAGCCCGAGTGGGGACATTTGCTTTCTGGGCGTCGTACCTCAAATTGATAATTCGGTCAAGAAAACCACAAGGCGTTTGTGTTATTAGGAAGACCTGGATTAGTCACTAGTCAGGTCGAGTAAAATCTAGGACACCCATCCTGTTAGCCAGATCTGGATTAACCAACAATCAGGTCGGGCAAAATCGAGGACATCCGTCCCTAGCCAATCCTGGCTTGAACCGACAATCAGGTCGGGCACAATTTTTAGGACATCCGTCCTTAGCCAACCCTGGCTTGAACAGTCAATCAGGTCTGAAAAGATCGAGGACATCCGTCCTTAGCCCATCCTGGCATATACTGACAATCAGGTCAGAAAAAATCGAGGACCTCCATCCTTAGCCAATCCTGGCTTAAACTGATAATCAGGTCAGAAAAAATCGAGGACATCCGTCCTTAGCCAATCCTGGCTTGAACCGACAATCAGGTCGGGCACAGTTTTTAGGACATCCGTACTTAGCCAATCCTGGCTTGAATGGTCAATCAGGTCTGAAAAGATCGAGGACATTCGTCCTTAGCCAATCCTGGCTTATACTGACAATCAGGTCAGAAAAAATCGAGGACCTCCGTCCTTAGCCAATCCTGGCTTATACTGACAATCAGGTCAGGAAAAATCGAGGACATTCGTCCTTAGCCAATCCTGGCTTATACTGACAATCAGGTCAGAAAAAATCGAGGACCTCCGTCCTTAGCCAATCCTGGCTTAAACTGACAATCAGGTCAGGAAAAATCTCAGGACATCCGTCCTTAGCCAATCCTGGCTTGAACTGACAATCAGGTCAGAAAAAATCGAGGACATTCGTCCTTAGCCAATCCTGGCTTGAACCGACAATCAGGTCAGAATGAGACGTTAGATCCGTCCTTAGCCAATCCTGGCTTATACTGACAATCAGGTCAGAAAAAATCGAGGACATCCGTCCTTAGCCAATCCTGGCTTGAACCGACAATCAAGTCAGAAAAAATCGAGGACATTCGTCCTTAGCCAATCCTGGCTTGAACCGACAATCAGGTCGGGCACAGTTTTTAGGATATCCGTCCTTAGCCAATCCTGGCTTGAACGGGCTTTTTTGCGCGCCAAACTCAAATTTAGTTTCCCGCCTTTTTCCAAGCCTTTTTATGCGCCAAGTTAAAGCGATTTCCCGCCTTTTCCTTTCCTATAAAATGGCTTCCATTCTCGGTTTATTTCTCCTGCATAATGGCGTCTTCATCGTCCTCCAACGTCTTTTCCACTGAGGAGCATATCCGACTGCTTCACAAGAAGGGTCGTCTCAAGGTAGAAATCGCCCAACTGCAGGATCAGTTGCAAAAACGTACGGAGAAGCTGGCCGAGAAGAAATCGCAATATCGCCGCGAACGAGAACGCTTTCAGCAAATCATTCTCGACCTGAAGAGGGAGAGTTCTGAACTGTACGTTGACTGGGACATTGTTGTGGAGGTCCCAGACCAATTTCGCGTCCGTCTTTTGGAGCATGAGGACGAGATTCAGCGGCTCCGTCAACTTCTCGATTCTGCACCCCCATCCTAAGGCTGTATTTCTATTTTTTCATGCTTGTGATTTGTGTCCCTGTGATTGCTAATGTTCTGCGAAGATGTCTACTTGTACTTTTCCTGTTTTTGTTGGAAGTTCTTTTAATTATCAATAAGCACATTTGTCAATATTTTGAATGTGTCTCCTTGGTTACTCCTGTCCTGGACTGCAATTTCGACCGTAAATTTATTCAATCAAACAAACATAAGGCATTACAATTAGGTGTAAAATTTTCGTAAATTGACGATGTTCCAAGCGCGAGGGAGTGCTGTGCCATCCAGCTCTTCCAGCCTGTAAGCACCACCAGGCAAGGTCTGGGTGACTCTCAACGGCCCTTGCCAAGACTCTTCCAACTTCCCCTTTGCTCGTCCTAGGTCAGACCGTCATAAGACTAGATCTCCTACTCGAAATTGTCGCTTGACCACGGTTTTGTCATATACCGCTTTCACCCTTCCTTTAATACCTGTTCTCTTTTCTCCTCAATTAGGTCTAAAGCGTCCTGCCTTAATAGCTCATTCTGTTCTTCACTAAAATTCTGGATCCGATGGTTCTTTAGGCTGACCTCTGCGGGCATTACAGCATCCATACCGTACACTAAACTAAAAGGGGTTTCATCTGTACTCTCTTTCGGATTCGTACGGTACGCCCACAGCACGGAGCTCAGTTCTTCCACCCACTTTCCTCCAGATCTGTCCAGCCGTGACTTAATTCCTTGGACTAAAATGCGGTTAGTTACTTTGACCTGACCATTCGCTTGTGGGTGGTATACAGCCATAAAGTGTTGCTGAATGCTCATCTTGGTGCACCAAGCCTTTATCTTGGCTCCCGCAAATTGGGTCCCATTGTCTGACACCAATATTCTTGGTATACCGAAGCGACAGACCACATTCTTCCAAATGAAACCCATCACTGCTTCCTCTGTTATTCTAGCGAGAGCCTCTGCTTCAACCCACTTGCTGAAGTAGTCAATGGCCACAATCAAAAACCTTTTCTGGGCTGGGGCCATCGGGAATGGGCCGACCAAATCAATACCCCATTTTGCGAAGGGACAGGGGGAACTCATTGTCATGAGCTCTTCCGCCGGTTGGTGGATTAGTGGGGCCATTTTCTGGCACTTTTCACATTTTCTGACGAAGTCATCAGCTTCCTTCCTCAGAGAAGGCCAGAAATAACCAGCTCTCAATACTTTGCTGGCTAGAGCTCTGACCCCTATATGGTTGCCACAACAACCTTCGTGTATCTCCATTAACACCAGAGCCCCTTCTGTTTGTGATAAGCACCTTAAAAGAGGTTGACCAAATCCTCTCCTGAACAATTCTCCCTTGATCAGGCAAAATCTAGCAGACCTGCTCCGTACTTTCGCCGCTTCTCTCTTTTCCTCCGGCAAGACCTTCTGTTCAAGGTATCTTTTTATGGGGGAACTCCAATCTTCCTCCTCAGCAACCGTACAGATCTGCTCGACCCCGAACTCCCCTTCTGCCTTCAACAAGGTGATCGTTCGTTCATAACAATCTGTGGCTGAACTTGCTACTTTTGCTAAGAAGTCCGCACGGCCATTTTACTCTCTGGGAATCTGAGTAACAGTTAATTCTTTCATCCCCTTGTCTAGCTCTCTGAATCTTGCTAGGTACTTCTGCATGCTTTCTTCTCTTGTCTCAAATTCCCCACTAATTTGCTTGCAGACGAGCTACGAGTCTACCTTGGCGCTTAATCGCTCCGCTCCTAGATCTTTCGCCATTTGAATCCCTCTCAAAAGGGCCTCATACTCGGCAACATTGTTAAAAACGTGGGATCTAATCAGACAGCGAATTCAGCAGATACACCCGTTGGGTCTATTAGGACAATTCCAGCCCCACAGCCCTGATTGCATACAGAACCATCAGTGAAAACTATCCACTCTTTCAGTTCATCCAAGGGACCGGCCATTTCTTGCATAAAATAAGCCAGAGCTTGAGCTTTAATTGCTGTTCCAGACTCAAACACAATATCAAATTCGCTCAACTCTATGATCCACTTGACCAGCCTCCCTGATGCTTCTGGTTTATCCGTTATATTTTTTAATGGTAGATTGGTTCGCACAACAATTGTATGAGAAAGGAAGTATGGTCGTAATTTCCTTTCAGTTCCTATCAGGGCTAGCATCGCCCTTTCCACCTCCACATACCTCACTTCCGCCATGTGCAAGACCTTGCTCCAAAAATATACTGGTCTTTGTATCTTACCGTCTTCTCTGATTAGGACCGAGCTGACCGCTTTCTGTCCTACAGATAGATATAGTATCAAGGATTCTCCTTGGATGGGTTTGGTGAGCAAGGTCATGCTGGCCAAATACTCTTTTAGCAATCGGAAGGCTTCCTCACACTCATCATTCCATTGGAACCTGGCCTTCTTTCTCAAGGCCCGAAAAAATGGTAGGCTTTTCTCGGCAGATCTGGACACAAATCTGCTCAAGGCATTAATTCGCCCTGCCAGGCACTGCATCTCCTTCACATTCCGGGGCGCGCTCATTTCCATGATAGCCTTCACCTTTTCAAGGTTAGCCTCGATACCATTTTCCGTGGCCATATAGCCCAAAAATTTTCCCACCCTGACTCCGAACGTGCATTTCTTTGGGTTAAGCCTCATTTTGTATCTTCGCAAAGTGTCAAAGGTTTCCCTTAGATCCTGCACATGCGACGTTTCTTTTATGCTCTTTACCAACATGTCGTCCACATATACTTCCATATTCCGACCGAGCTGATTTTTGAACATCTTATCTACCAGTCGCTGATAGGTAGCACCCGCATTTTTGAGGCCGAAAGGCATGACCACGTAGCAATAAGTTCCCTTTGGGGTTATAAAGATAACACGCTTCCAGTCCTCTTTAGCTAATCTATTCTGATGGTATCCTTGCGAGGCGTCCATCATGCTCAAAAGCTCGCAGCCGGAAGTGGAGTCCACAAGCTGGTCAATTCTTGGCAATGGGTAATGATCCTTCGGGCAGGCGCGATTCAGGTCTCGAAAATCAATGCACATCCGCCAGTCCTCTGTTTTCAGGACTAGCACTGCATTGGAGAGCCATTCTGGGAATTGTATCTCCTGAATGTGCCCAACTTTCAGGAGCTTCTCTACTTCTGCCTCTATTATGGCCTCCTTATCTGGCCCAAAATTTCGTTTCTTCTGTTTGACCGGTTTTATGTCTGAGCGGATATTGAGGCGGTGCTCGGCACTTTCAGGGTCTATTCCCACTAAATCTTGAGGGGACCATGCAAAGACATCTGCACTCTCTCTTAATAAAGCCACCAGGTCTGTTAACACTTCAGGACTAAGCGTCGTGCCCACCCGTAGAGTCCTACTTGCATCGCCTGGAACGACTTCTACTATCATCAGCCCTTCCTCCCGTCTTGCTAGTTCTAGCTGTGGCTTCTCCGTCCGAGCCCTTTTGCTCATCCTCTCCTCTTCATTCCGCCGTATGCAATCCACGTATGTTTGCCGCGCAGCATACTGGTCTCCCCTTACTTCACCAGTTCCGTCTTCCGTGGGAAACTTCATTTTCATGTGGAAAACCGAGATGATGGCCTGGAATTGGCTCAAAGAGGGCCGACCCAACATAACATTATATGAGGATGGTGCGTCCACCACTAGGAAACGCACCATTCGTGTCACCCTATATGGCTCTTCCCCCAGAGTTACAAGGAGTCTAACCGCTCCCATAGGTTTTAGAGCACCTCCCGCGAACCCCACCAGGGAAGTGGTTACCTCTTCAAGTACAACATTCAACTTTAGTTTTGTAAAACAATCTAAGAATAGAATATTTGCAGAAGATCCTGTGTCCACAAAAATTCGACGAAAGTTATAGTTGGCAATAATGGCTGTTATCACCAAAGCATCCATGTGTGGTGCGAGGATGCCATCGCTATCCTCCGATCCAAAGCAAATGTTAGGTGTGGCAGCTACCTGTCCCACCTCACGGGATGTTCTGATTAGGTCTTTAGCAGCCCTAACATAACTGTGTTGAGCTCTTTTATAATGCTCATCCATCTCTCCTCCCGTTATCATTTGGATTTCACCGTGAAAGACTTGGGCCTGGTCAGGTCTTCTCAATCCAGTTCTTACTCTGTCCTGGACATCCGCCCGACAACCCTTGCCTTGCGGGGAGCGGTCGGAACTTTGACGTCCAGGCCTGGTTTCACCCCTCCTCGTACTAACATATTCTCTTAGATGTCCAGATTGGACCATTCTCTCCAATTCGTCCTTCAAATGCGTGCATTCATCTGTGTTATGTCCGTATTCATTATGGAAGCGACAAAAGCGATCTGACCTTTCTTTTCTTGGCTTCTGCGAGTAAGTTTTGGGCCACTTGAGCTCTGGGTGACGCTCTATTGCCTGCAAAATTTCGCCCGGAGGTGTTGCCAGGGGAGTATATTTATCGAATCGAGATCTACCCATTAACAGCTCTGGTTTGGGCTTTTTTGTTGCTACCCTGTCATCCCTGTCATACCTCTCTCTCTTCCTCTCCCCTTCATCCTTGAGCTTCAGGGCTTCCTCTAAGTGGATGTACTTCTCGGCTCTCTCCAAGAGTTCTCCAAACTTTAATGCTGGTCTTACCACCAGGTACTGGAAGAATTCTCCCTTCCTCAAACCTTGCGCCAGAGCGTTTACAAGCAGTTCTTCCGACGCTGATGGCACGTCCAGCTTTGCCGTTGTGAATCTGTTAATATAGGTGCGTAGGCTCTCATTCTCTTTCTGTTTCAAACTAAAGAGCTCGAGCGGCATTTTCTGGTACCTCCTACAACTCGTAAATTGGTGCAGAAAGGCCGAGCTGAACTCATCAAAGTTGCTGATAGATCTTGGCGGAAATTGACTAGACCAAAGCTGCGCCGATTTAGTAAAGGTCATTGGAAAGACCCGACACATGACTGAATCAGAGAACTTGTGCAAAGCCGCTGCTATCTCAAAACGATTGAGATGATCTGCTGGATCCGTTGTCCCGTTGTACTCGAAACCCTAAGATTGATAGGATGTAGGGACGTCATCACGCATGACTTCCTCTGTAAATGGGGTGCCTCGCCGCGCCGGCGTCGCACCTGCGCTTACCATCTTTCTCCTGAATTCCCGTACCTCTTTCTGCAGGCTTTGTACCTACTCAGCTAGGCCGGGATTAGCCTGGCTGGCCGTGTCGCCATCAGATGTGGCAAACTGCTCCTCTCTATCTGGTTGGTGGGCACGCTCGATACGTCGAGCCTGCAGTGGCTCTGTTCCCATCGCCGGGATTACTCGTGCTGGCGGGGTGCTGGCCGACGGCGTTGGCATTTCTGCAAATTTCTTCTCTACCGCTGCTTCCACAGCTTTACCGATTAATTCGGAAAGCTGCATTAGAAGTGAGTCATTAAACGAGACGCCTATAGCCGGAGTAGGCTCCCTTGAAGGGGGTGTGGAGCTCGGCGGGACTGCCATAGCCGATCCCATCGCGTCTGGTGCCGATGATGGCCCCGTCGTCTGTTGTGCATAAGCGTGCACAGCAGATCTTGGAGTACCCCCCAGTTCCCTTATCAAACTACGCTTCAGACCGTCTGAATTCATCCTCACGCCTTAGCTGGATCGAAGTTTCCCACAGACGGCGCCAATTGTTTCGACCTGAAATACGACGTCCAGAATAACGCCTTGAAGATCAGAATATCCCGCCTGACCTACACACGAAAACAAGTTAGAAAGGACCACCGGTGATATTCCGGTGGAAACCTCTCCGATGCTTAAGTCAGTAAGCGTTTGAGGTGTATTCCAGAAAAATAAGAAGGAATGCTTGAGAGAACATACCATCCCCAGCCTCCAAGCTGGGATATTTATAGCTTATCCTAGTGGGGACCCCAGCCGGGATCCTAGGAACATGTGCCGCAAATCATGGGCCGTTTTGGGAAACATATTCTGAACAAGTGGTCCCACTTGTTCCTTCTCAGGTAAGCTGGAGGTCAGGTCTGACCAAACCCGCTCTGGCTCTATCATTCTCAGGATCACCCTACTAAGAATACTTCTTAAGTGGMCAGATCAGTKTTAACATCCCACCCCTAATTGTTATCGATGTCAGTTCTTCTCTAATTTCAGGTCTGTCGGGCATATACGGATTCTTCCTAGTGGGGACCTTCTTCCGGGATCTCGGGAACAGGGTCCGTAAATTAAGGACCATTCAGTTAGTGGATTCTGACAAGTGGTCCCTACTTGTCTTTTCAGTTCAAACCTCAAKCAGGTCTGCCCRGGCCCCACTTCCTTRCGAAAGAGTTTCGATCGTTCTTCCTCAACATCAGTCCATCAGCTCTTACCCGCTACCGAATTCAGGCCTACCTCAATCCAGGTCTGACCAATACGGCCATATCACCGCTGAATACAACATTCTCTAATAACTCTACTGAGTACGAAGCTCTTCTAAGAGGTATTCAGATGGCGAAAGACCTGGGTGCGGACCACGTATGTGCCAAGGTCGATTCTCAACTTGTCTGCAAACAAATTAGCGGAGAATTCGAGACAAGTGAGGAACATATGCATAGGTACTTGTCCAAATTCAGAGAGCTGGACAGGGGAATGAAAGAGTTAACAGTCCTCCAGATTCCTAGAGAGGAAAATGGACGGGCTGATTTCCTGGCAAAGGTGGCCAGCTCGGCTACAGATTGTCAAGAGAAGGTGATTACCCTGCTACAGGCGGGTGGAGAATTCGGGACAGAGCAGATTGGCTCAGTTATGGAGAGAGATGATTGGCGCTCTCCCATAAAGACATACCTGGAACAGGGAGCCTTGCCAAATGATAAAAAAGAAGCAGCAAAGGTACGAATCAGGTCTGCTAGATTTTGTCTAATTAAAGGAGAGTTATTTAGAAGAGGATTTGGTCACCCTCTTCTAAGATGTTTAAACCGGACGGAAGGAGCTCTGGTCCTTATAGAAATCCATGAGGGATGTTGTGGTAACCACATGGGTGCTAGGGCTCTGTCAAGTAAGATCTTACGGGCAGGGTATTTCTGGCCCCATCTACGAGAAGAGGCGGAAAATTTCGTGCGTGCTTGTGAGAAATGCCAGAAGAATTCAACACTAATACACAGGCCTGCCGAGGAGCTCATGACAATGAGCTCCCCTTGCCCATTCGCCAAATGGGGAATAGATCTGGTCGGTCCTTTTCCCATGGCCCCTGCTCAAAAGAAATTCTTAATAGTAGCAATCGATTATTTCAGTAAATGGGTAGAAGCGGAGGCCTTGGCCAAAATCACTGAAGACGCAGTTATGAAATTCCTATGGAAAAACGTGGTATGTAGGTATGGTGTCCCCAGAATTCCGGTCTCAGATAATGGAACACAGTTCATGGGCTCTAGAATCAGGGCATGGTGTTCGAAAATGAAAATTAATCAGCACTTCACTTCTGTTTACCATCCCCAAGCTAATGGACAGGTACAGGTCACCAATCACATACTGGTCGAGGGGATCAAAACTCGTTTGGAAAGAGCTGGAGGCAAATGGGTGGATGAGCTGAACACAGTCTTATGGGCCTATAGAACTAACCCTAAGGAGAGCACGGGGGAAACGCCTTTTAGCCTGGTCTATGGTATCAACACTGTGATACCTGCAGAGATTAGCATGGAGACTCATCGAATTCAGAACTTCGATGAAGAGCAGAACGAGTCTTTGATTCAAGACGCTCTGGATTTAGTCGAAGAAAAAAGGGACAGAGCTTCCATTAGGATGGCCCATATCAAAGGGCGAATAAAGGCCATGTATGACATATCTGTTGTGAAAAGACAGTTTCAGGTTGGAGACCTGATCTTAAGAAGATCTGATTTAGGGAAGTCCAAGGGGAAATTGGACATTGCCTGGCAGGGACCCTTCCGAATTATCCAGGTCCTATCTGGAGGAGCTTACACACTGGAAGAATTGGATGGCACGGCGGTTCCTCGCGTTTGGAACGTTGTCAATTTACGAAAATTTTACACCTAATTATAATGCCTTGTGTTTATTTGATTAAATAAATTTGCAGTTGAATAAAATTGCAGTCCACGGCAGAAGTAACCAATGAGAGACATTCAAAATATTGATGAATATGCCTATTGATAATTAAAAAAGAGCTTACAACAAAAACAGAAAAATACAAGAGGACATCTTTGCAGAACATTAACAGAGGCGCAAATCACAAGCATAAAAAAAAAAAAAATACAGCCTTAGGATGGAGGTACAGAAGCGAGAAGTTGACGGAGCCGTTGGATCTCGTCCTCATGTTCCAAAAGACGGACACGAAACCGGTCTGATACCTCCACAGCAATGTCCCAGTCAACGTACAGCTCAGAGTTCTCCCTTTTCAGGTCAAGAATGAGTTGCTGAAGGCGTTGTCGTTCACGGCGGTATTGCAATTTCTTCTCGGCCAGCTTCTCCACACGTTCCTGCAACTGGTCCTGCAGCTGGGAAATTTCTTCCTTAAGACGATTCCTCTCATGAAGCAGTCGGATATGCTCCTCAGTGGAAATGTTGTTGGAAGACGATGAAGACGCCATTATGCAGGGGACATAAACCGAGAATAGACGCCATTATATAGGAAA
This sequence comes from Phtheirospermum japonicum, assembly GCA_014905375.1. Taxonomy (NCBI): domain Eukaryota; kingdom Viridiplantae; phylum Streptophyta; class Magnoliopsida; order Lamiales; family Orobanchaceae; genus Phtheirospermum; species Phtheirospermum japonicum. The sequence goes on along the minus strand of BMAC01000420.1, from coordinate 911,190 downwards.
GGAAAAAGCGGGAAATCACTTTAAGTTGGCGCGCAAAGGGAAAGCGGGAAATCACTTTAAAGTTGGCGCGCAAAGGCTTAGAAAAAGCGGGAAACTACATTGAGTTTGGCACGCAAAAGGGGCCAGGAATGCCAGGATTGGCTAAAGATGGATGATGGGGCAGTAAGTTGATCAGACCTAATTTGGGGTAGATCTGATTTGGAAGATCAGGAGTAGTACGAGGAGCGGCTTCTTGCTTGAATAAAGGTCTGACCAGACCTGTTGGAAAAAAGGATACTGGGAAAGATGGGAACAACTCTCCCTTTTTCCTGAACTGAAGGAGTGCTCTACCAGAAAAGAAGGAGGGAAGACCTGTTTTCCGGACTCTAGAGAAGGGGACAAGTGGGACCACTTGTCAGAATTGGTTGCGTAACGGCCCGTGATTCGCGGCATGTGCTCCTGGGATCCCGGCTGGGGTCCCCACTAGGAAAAACTATAAATATCTCAGCCCCAAGGCTGAGAGAGGTAAGTCATTCTTAAGAGCATCTTTTCTTGCTTTTCTTTCTGGAAAACACCTCACCGCTTACTAACTTAAGCATCGGAGAGATTTCCACCGGAAAACCACCAGTGGTCCTTTCTAACTTCTGCTTGTGGTGTAGGTTTTGGAAGCTCTTGGGTTCCCGGGTCTTATTCAAGTGGCCCATTATTTCAGGTCGGAACAATTGGCGCCGTCTGTGGGAAGTCCGATCGAGCTAAGGCGTGAGAATGACTTCAGACGGTTGGAAGCGAAGTTTGATAGGGGAGTTGGGTGGCACTTCGAGTTCCGCCGTGCATGCCCACGCACAACAGGCACCAGGATCATCATCGATACCAAATGCAACAGGATCGGCCATGGCAGCTCCGCCGAGCTCCACACCACCGCCTCCGGGGGGACCTGTTGCGGATGGGGGTGTCTCTATCAATGAGTTGCTTCTGAAACATCTGTCGGAATTGATTGGCAAAGCTGTGGAGGTGGCGGTCGAGAAAAAATTTGCGGGAATGGCATCGCCGCCGGCTAATACATTGCTGGCGCGGGCAGCCCCGGCGGCAGAAACAGAGCCGCTGCACGCTCAGCGTACGGAGCGAGTCCACCAGCCAGATAGAGAAGAGCATCTTGCCACGTCTGACGGCGACACGGCCAGCCAGGTTAACCCCGGCCTGGCTGAACAGATGCAGAGCCTGAAGAAAGAGGTGCGTGAATTTAGGAAGAAGATGGTGGGTGAAGTTGCACCGCCGGCACGGCGAGGCACCCCGTTTACGGAGGAAGTCATGTGCGATGACGTCCCAACGTCTTATCGATCCTTGGGTTTTGAATACAACGGGACGACGGATCCAGCAGACCACCTCAACCGTTTTGAGATAGCAGCGGCGTTGCACAAATTTTCCGATTCGGTTATGTGCCGGGTCTTTCCAATGACCTTTACCAAATCGGCACAGCTCTGGTTCAGCCAATTGCTGCCGAGATCTATCAGCAACTTTGATGAATTCAGCTCGGCCTTCCTACATCAGTTCACGAGTTGAAGGAAGTATCAAAAAATGCCGCTCGAGCTCTTTAGTTTAAAGCAGAAAGAGAATGAGAGCCTACGTGCTTACATCAGTAGATTCACAACAACAAAGCTGGAAGTGCCCTCGGCGTCAGAAGAGCTGCTTGTAAACGCTCTGGCTCAAGGTTTGGGGAAGGGAGAGTTCTTCCAGTCCCTGGTGGTAAGACCAGCATTGAAGTTTGGAGAACTCCTGGAGAGAGCCGAGGAAGTACATCCAATTAGAGGAAGCTCTGAAGCTCAAAGATGAAGGGGAGAGGAGAAGAGAGAGGTATGACAGGGATGACAGGGTGGCGACAAAAAAGCCAAGACCAGAGCTGTCAATGGGTAGGTCTCGATTTGATAAATATACTCCTCTGGCGACACCTCCGGGCGAAATTTTGCAGGTAATAGAGCGTCACCCAGAGCTCAAGTGGCCCAAAACTTACTCGCAGAAGCCAAGAAAAGAAAGGTCAGATCGCTTTTGTCGCTTCCATAATGAATACGGACATAACACAGATGAATGCACGCATTTGAAGGACGAATTGAAGAGGATGGTCCAGGATGGACATCTAAAAGAGTATGTTGGTACAAGGAGGGGTGAAACCAGGCCTGGATTTCCCGCAAGGAAAGAGTGGTCGGGTGGATGTCCAGGACAGAGTAAGAGCTGGATCGAGAGAACCTGACCAGGCCCAGGTCGTTCACGGTGAAATCCAAATGATAACGGGAGGAGAGCTGGATGAGCACTCTAAGAGAGCTTAACATAGTTATGTTAGAGCTGCTAGAGACCTAATCAGAACATCCCGAGAAGTGGGACAAGTAGCGGCTACGCCTAACATTTACTTCGGATCGGAGGATAGCGATGGCATCCTCGCTCCGCACATGGATGCTTTGGTGATAACAGCTACTATTGCCAATTATAACGTTCGTCGAATTTTCGTGGACACAGGATCTTCTGCAGATATTCTATTCTTAGACTGTTTTACAAAACTAAAGTTGAATGTTGAACTTGAAGAGGTAACCACTTCCCTGGTGGGGTTCGCGGGAGGTGCTTTAAAACCTATGGGAGCGGTTAGACTCCTTGTAACTCTGGGGGAAGAGCCATATAGGGTGACACGGATGGTGCGTTTCCTGGTAGACGCACCATCCTCGTATAATGTTATGTTGGGTCGGCCCTCTTTGAGCCAATTCCAGGCCGTCATCTCTGTTTTTCACATGAAAATGAAGTTTCCCACGGAAGACGGAACTGGTGAAGTAAGGGGAGACCAGTATGCTGCGCGGCAAACATATGTGGATTGCATACGGTGGAATGAAGAGGAGAGAATGAGCAAAAGGGCTCAGACGGAGCAGCCACAGCTAGAACTAACAAGACGGGAGGAAGGGCTGATGATAGTAGAAGTCGTCCCAGGCGATGCGAGTAGGACTCTGCGGGTGGGCATGACGCTTAGCCCTGAGGTGTTAACAGACCTGGTAGCTTTGTTAAGAGAGAGTGCAGATGTCTTTGCATGGTCCCCTCAAGATTTAGTGGGAATAGACCCTGAAATTGCTGAGCACCACCTCAATATCCTCTCCGACATAAAACCGGTCAAACAAAAGAAACGAAATTTTGGGCCAGAGAAGGAGGCCATCATAGAGGCAGAAGTGGAAAAGCTCCTGAAAGCTAGACATATTCAGGAGATACAATTCCCAGAATGGCTCTCCAATGCAGTGCTAGTCCCGAAAACAGAGGACTGGCGGATGTGCATTGATTTTCGAGACCTGAATCGCGCCTGCCCGAAAGATCACCACCCATTGCCAAGAATTGACCAGCTTGTGGACTCCACTTCCGGCTGCGAGCTTTTGAGCATGATGGACGCCTCACAAGGATAACATCAGATTAGATTAGCCAAAGAGGACTGGAAGCGTGTTAGCTTTATAACCCCAAAGGGAACGTACTGCTACGTGGTCATGCCTTTCGGCCTCAAAAATGCAGGCGCTACCTATCAGCGATTGGTGGATAAAATGTTCAAAGATCAGCTTGGTCGGAATATGGAGGTGTATGTGGACGATATGTTAGTCAAGAGCATAAAAGCAACGTCACATGTGCAGGATCTACGGGAAACCTTCAACACTTTGCGAAGGTACAAAATGAGGCTTAACCCAAAGAAATGCACGTTTGGGGTCAGGGCTGGAAAATTTTTAGGCTATATGGTCACGGAAAATGGTATCGAAGCTAACCCTGAAAAGGTGAAGGCTATCATGGAAATGAACGCGCCTCGGAATGTAAAGGATATGCAATGTCTGGCAGGACGAATCAATGCCTTGAGCAGGTTTGTGTCCAGGTCTGCCGAGAAAAGCTTACCATTTTTTAAGGCCTTGAGGAAGAGGGCCAGGTTCCAATGGAATGATGAGTGTGAAGAAGCCTTCCGATTGCTAAAAGAGTATCTGGCCAGCATGACCTTACTCACTAAACAAGTCCAAGGAGAACCCTTGGTACTGTATCTATCTGTGGGACAGAAAGCGGTCAGCTCTGTCCTAATCAGGGAAGATGGTAAAATACAAAGACCAGTATATTTTTGGAGCAAGGTCTTGCACGAGGCAGAAGTGAGGTATGTGGAGGTGGAAAGGGCGATGCTAGCCCTAGTAGGAACTGAAAGGAAATTACGACCATATTTCCTTTCTCATACAATTGTTGTACGAACCAACCTACCATTAAAGAATATAACGGATAAACCAGAGGCATCGGGGAGGCTGGTCAAGTGGATCATAGAGCTGAGCGAATTTGATATTGTGTTTGAGTCCAGAACAGCAATTAAAGCTCAAACTCTGGCTGATTTTATGCAAGAAATGGCCCGTCCCCTGGATGAACTGAAAGAGTGGATAGTTTTCACTGATGGTTCCGTATGCAATCAGGGTTGTGGGGCTGGAATTGTCTTGATAGACCCAACGGGCGTATCGGCTGAATTCGCTGTCCGATTAGATCCCACGTTTTCTAACAATGTTGCCGAGTATGAGGCCCTTTTGATGGGGATTCAAATGGCGAAAGATCTAGGAGCAGTGCGGTTAAGCGCCAAGGTAGACTCGCAGCTCGTCTGCAAGCAGATTAGTGGGGAATTTGAGACAAGAGAAGAAAGCATGTAGAGGTACCTAGCAAGATTCAGAGAACTAGCCAAGGGGATGAAAGAATTAACTGTTACTCAGATTCCCAGAGAGGAAAACAGCCGTGCGGATTTTTTGGCAAAAGTAGCAAGTTCAGCCACAGATTGTTATGGATGAACGATCACCTTGTTGAAGGCAGAAGGAGAGTTCGGGGTCGAGCAGATCTGTGCGGTTGCTGAGGAGGACGATTGGCGTTACCCCATAAAAAGATACCTTGAACAGAAAATCTTGCCGGAGGAAAAGAGAGAAGCGGCGAAAGTACGTGGCCGGTGTGCTAGATTTTGCCTGATCAAGGGAGAGTTGTTCAGGAGAGGATTTGGTCAAACTCTTTTACGGTGTCTATCACAAACAGAAGGAGCCCTGGTATTAAGGGAGATACACGAAGGTTGTTGTGGCAACCATATGGGGGCCAGAGCTCTAGCAAGCAAATTATTGAGAGCTGGTTATTTCTGGCCTTCTCTGAGGAAAGAAGCCGAAGACTTTGTCAGAAAATGTGAAAAGTGCCAAAAAATGGCCCCGCTAATCCACCAACCGGCAGAAGAGCTCATGATGATGAGTTCCCCTTGTCCCTTCGCAAAATGGGGCATTGATTTGGTTGGCCCGTTCCCGATGGCCCCAGCCCAGAAAAGGTTTTTGATCGTGGCTATTGACTATTTCAGCAAGTGGGTTGAAGCAGAGGCTCTCGCTAGAATAACAGAGGAAGCAGTGATGGGTTTCATTTGAAAAAATGTGGTCTGTCGCTTCGACATACCAAGGATATTGGTGTCAGACAATGGGACCCAATTTGCGGGAGCTAAGGTAAAAGCTTGGTGCGCCAAGATGAACATTCAGCAACACTTTATGGCTGTATACCACCCTCAAGCGAATGGTCAGGTCGAGGTAACTAACCGCATTTTAGTCCAAGGAATCAAGTCACGGTTGGACAGATCTGGAGGAAAGTGGGTGGAAGAATTGAGCTCCGTGTTGTGGGTGTACCGTACGAATCCGAAAGAAAGCACGAGTGAAACCCCTTTTAGTTTAGTGTACGGTATGGATGCTGTAGTGCCCGCAGAGGTCAGCCTCAAGACCCATCGGATCTAGAATTTTAGTGAAGAACAGAATGAGCTATTAAGGCAGGACGCTTTAGACCTGATCGGGGAGAAAAGAGAGCAGGCCGCGCTACGAATGGAACATATTAAAGGAAGGATAAAAGCGGCATATGACAAAACCGTGGTTAAGCGACAATTTCGAGTAGGAGATCTGGTCTTGCGACGGTCTTACCTAGGACGAGCAAAGGGGAAGCTAGAAGAGTCTTGGCAAGGGCCGCTGAGAGTCACCCAGACCTTGCCTGGTGGTGCTTACAGGCTGGAAGAGCTGGATGGCACATCACTCCCTCGCGCTTGGAACATCGTTAATTTACGAAAATTTTACACTTTATTGTAATAACTTTATGTTCGTTCGGTTGAAAATATTTACAGTTGAATTTACGGTTCACGGCAGGGAGAAAACAATGAGACACATTCAAAATATTAACGAAAGCGCTTATTAATAATTAAAAGAACTTCCAGTAGAAGTACAAAAGTAGGCATTCCCACAAGAATATTCGCAGTCACAAGGGCACAAATTATAAACCATGAAAAAGAGAAAATACAGCCTTAGGATGGGGGTGCAGAATCGAGAAGTTGACGGAGTCTCTTGATCTCGTCCTCATGTTCCAAAAGCCGAACACGAAACTGGTCTGACACCTCCACCGCGATGTCCCAGTCGACATGCAGCTCCGCGTTCTCCCTTTTCAAGTCAGCAATGATTTGTTCAAGGCGTTGTCGTTCACTACGGAATTGTGATTTCTTCTCAGCCTGTTTCTTCGTACGTTCTTGCAGCTGCTCCTGCAATTCGGCGACTTCTTCCTTCAGACGGCCTTTCTTATGAAGCAGTCGGATATGCTCCTCAGTGGAAAAGACCTTAGGGGAGGATGAAGACGCCATTATACAAGGAAAATAAGCTGGGAAGAGGCACCATTATATAGAAAAAAGAAAAGGCGGGAAATCGCTTTAATTTGGCGCGCAAAAGGGACTTAGAAAGAGCGGGAAAAGTAAATTTGTGTTTTGGAGCGCAAAAAGGCTTAGATCAGCCAGGATTGGCTAAGGGCGTCTGCCCATGATTTTGCCTGACCTGATTGTCAGTTTCAGCCAGGATTGGCTAAGGGCGTCTGCCCATGATTTTGCCTGACCTGATTGTCAGTTTCAGCCAGGATTGGCTAAGGGCGTCTGCCCATGATTTTGCCTGAACTGATTGTCAGTTTCAGCCAGGATTGGCTAAGGGCGTCTGCCCATGATTTTGCCTGACCTGATTGTCAGTTTCAGCCAGGATTGGCTAAGGGCGGCTGCCCATGATTTTGCCTGACCTGATTGTCAGTTTCAGCCAGAATTGGCTAAGGGCGGCTGCCCATGATTTTGCCTGACCTAGTTGTCAGTTTCAGCCAGGATGGGCTAAGGGCGGCTGCCCATGATTTTGCCTGACCTGGTTGTCAGTTTCAACAAGGATTGGTTACGGACGGATGTCCTGAAAATTGCCTAAACTGAGTGATGATTAAGCCAAAACTAGATAAAAAACGGGCGTCTTTGGCTTCATCCAACATGGAGTATGGGTCCATGTTAATAGGCAGACCTGACCTTTCAGTTTGCAAGATTATGAATGTGTTGAGAAGCAGACCCTTCAGAGATAAAAATGCTTAATAGTTAACATTATTATACATGAATTAAACGACTAAAGATGGATTAACAGAGAACATATCGAAAAAGGAACTAGACAAATTCGCACTGGCTACCTACACCTTTTCTGAAGGTTGGCGACTTTGATTACATGAGATTGCAGGGAAAACATTGGAAAAATAACAAAACTACTATGTTTAGCTATGGGAAGGTCTCCGGTCTGAAGCCAGGGCCCGACGAATTCTCCGAAGTTCACGCTCTGTTTCGTGCAGGCGGCGGCGATATTTGTCAGAACGATCGGCGAGTGTCGGAACCTCGCCGGCGGTGACAGTCAGGCGACTTACCGATTCGACCAGGTCCGCCTTCTCTTCTTGAAGTTGGCGGTTAACTTGCCGGAGCTCAGCCCACTCTCTTTTGTAGAAGCGTTTCTTCTGACGTTTCCTTTCCAGCAGTCGGAAGAGATAACCTACTTTCTCCTTGAGCGCGACCACTTGGTCGGAAAACTTGAACTTCTCCACGATTAAGGAGACGTTCTTTCTCTTCACCGCATTGAGTTCTTCGATCAGAGGAGAGAAAGATATTTTCAGGTCGATTGATGATGAATAATGAAGGCGTGAATGTGTTTAAATAAAGAAGCGTGCAAAAAGGAATCAAAAAGTACTAGGGTTCCCAGAAAATCAGGAAACCCTAAAAAACTAAGAGTCGCAACAAGACAAAACATTAAATTGAAATTAAGTCCGATTACAAAACACGCATTGGAAAGTGACAGACCAGCCACACAGGCAAAACATCAAGTCTGTCTACAAATACACAGGGTTATGGAAAGCTACAGCTCCGCATCCAGCTCTGCGGCTAGTTGTCCTACTGCATCTTCAACCAGGGCGCCGGGGGACGCTCCACCTGGCAACTCACCCAGACCAACAAAAGTTGGGGATGGAGAAGAGTCAAGGATAGCTAGGGCAAGATCCTGGCCTGGATGAGGTGCAACAGGAGGAGGAGAGTGGAAGAGAGAGAGGATGTGCTCCGCAAACTCCGTAGCCTCTGCAAGGTGCAAGCGGTCCTGCTCCCGGGCATAAACGAAAGAGGCAGGCTCAGGAGGATTCTTCAGGGGAAGGGCCCGATTAAAGATAGCGCTGGGGTCAGCCGCGTTGGTTGCACTCCATTTGGCCTGCTCATCAAGGGCAAAGTTGTAATAGCTCATGGCCTCGGGAAGGAGCAAAGAATAGAGCTCTTTGGATCCTAGAAAAGCCCTTTTGGTCTCCTCCCTAGCCAACTGAATTAACTTTAGGCCCTCCTCGGAGCCTAGAAATTCCATCCTCCACTCTGCCTTAGCTTTGTTCAGGGACTCGTCCGCCAAACTACGAGCCTCAACTAAAGCTTTGTCCCTAGCCTCAGTATGAGCAGTCTCAATCATCTTCGCCTGCGCTTTGCGCACCTCTTCCATTTCAGCCCTTGCTTTCTTGAGCTTCTCTCTCAGCTCTCCTAGCTCTTCCAGTTGCCTTTTTAGCTGCACTCCCCTCTCCTTGGCAAGAGTCCTGATGCGCTCCATTTTCAGGACAAGCTCCTTATTCTCCTTAACCACATCAAACTGGATCAGCGATCTAGACATGCGGGTGGCTAAAAGTGCCTTCTTAGAGATAGCCTAAAAAAAAAAGAGGAGAGAAAAGAAGAAAGAGAAGGGAAGTCTTTAGCATAGAAAGCAAGTTATGTGACGTGGATATGAGGAACAAAATTTTACTCGGGCTTCATCCTGGCACCACGACTCGAGGAGTTGGTGATCCGTCAGTCTCTCCAAGTCCGGTTGATCTGCTGGTAACATCTGCCGGAGCAGATACTGCACGGCAGTCTCCCCCGAGCAGTTGGCGATTGAATTAATCGGAGGTGGAGCGCTGCGAGTACCAACAGAAGGGGCATTGTGGGCTGAGGGGATCAGAGCACGGCTACGGGGGGTTGTGCGTGGCCTCTTGGACAAAGGAAGCGCATCTTCCTCCGAGTTGGAAGAGGAGGGTCTGGCAAGGGCAGATCGCGAGGGCAGTGGAGCAGGACCAAAGCTGATCTCTGGAAGGGAGTCCTGCGCAGGATTAGAAGGCCCCACCCCTGGCTCGACAGTCTGGGGAGGTTCACTGGCTTTCCTTTGGGCTGCTTCGATCATCTCGCGCATCATCTTGTCTGAAAGCACCAAACAAGAGGGTTAACAATAAAAATAGGCCAGCCAGACAAACCAAGAAGGAGAAAAACTATACCAATCTCTTTGGTTAAAGGAGCTGTTTCTGACTTATTGTTAAAAAAATCCAAGACAGAGGGAAGGAGGAGGTCAGTCACATGGAGAGGATTCTCATTCAGGGTGGAGATGATTTTCTTTATACGGGAAGACCTGTTGGTTGAGGACAGTGGGGGATATGAAGGTAATCCTTTGATGGGCTTAGGATTAAAGCCCCAATCCTCACTACAATAAACAAAGAAAAATTTCTTCCTCCAATCCTTATTGGAGGTAGGAAGTTTCGATAAAAAGTGGACCCTAGGTCGGGCTGTCAAATAAAAACAACCCGGAAAAGAACTTTTCGCTTGGAAAAGCTGGAAGAAGGTGTGAGCAGAAGGATCCAGACAAGCGTAACGCATGGCCAAACTATAACAGACCATGATGCGAAAGGAGTTAGGGGTAAACTAGAAAATGGGAATTTTATATATCTTGGCTATTTCCAGCATTAAGGGATGCACGGGAAGATGTAGGCCTGCCTGAAACTGGTCTTGATAAAAGGTCAACCATCCGGTTGGTGATTGACAGGCCAATATACCTGCCGGAGGGCAGTAAGCGTCAAAGGGATCAGAGAGATTATGTTTGTGGCGAATCTCTTCTACTGTCCTTTTGCTCAGGATGGAGGTAATTTTAGGGTGATCGGCGGCGGCCGGGGGATATTCTAGGCCCCCAGAGGAGGAAGAAAGGGCAGCCACCGCCGCGGCCACCGAGGAAGAAATAGATAGGGAATCGGAGTTCTCCGTGGGAGAGTCAGTTAGAAGAGGGGAAGGTAACATCGCCGCCGTGGAAGTAGCCGGCGGCGAGGAGACATTATGAGGAGAAACACTAGAAGACGATGCCATTTAAAAGAAATTAAAATGAGATCAGAGGCTAAGAGAAGTACCTGGCCTGTAAAAGAATGCCGGAAAAGTTAAACCGAGGAATTTAAATTGAAGAGGATCACCGGAAATTCCGAAGGAGAAGGGAGGTTTGAGAGATTTAGAGAAGCTGAAAAATGCAAAATGAGGGATCGGAGGGAATAAAAAGAAATAAGATAGAATTCGAAAAGCAGGAATCGATAAAAGCGGGATTTGAAAAGATCCTCGCATTTAATGATTGGCAGTTGAACAGTGCCCTGGGCGGCGAGCTGGAACGCTAACCGCTCTAGAGTAGGGCTGACGTGGCAGCACTAGGCATAAGGATAAAGGCCTTGGGGAAATGAACCGGCATCATTAGCGCACGAAATTAGGTTTTGAAGAGGATCTCTTGGGATCCGCGCAAAGCACGGATGATAGACCTGAGGGTCCTCATTTCTGACGAACACCCCTGGAATACATCAGTTCTGCCCCAAATAACAGGGGGGAGGAGTTGATGGGGCAGTAATTTGATCAGACCTAATTTGGGGTAGATCTGATTTGGAAGATCTGGAGTAGTACGAGAGCGGCTTCTTGCTTGAATAAAGGTCTGACCAGACCTGTTGGAAAAAAGGATACTGGGAAAGATGGGAACAACTCTCCCTTTTTCCTGAACTGAAGGAGTGCTCTACCAGAAAAGAAGGAGGGAAGACCTGTTTTCCGGACTCTAGATAAGGGGACAAGTGGGACCACTTGTCAGAATTGGTTGCGTAAAGGCCCGTGATTCGCGGCATGTGCTCATGGGATCCCGGCCGGGGTCCCCACTAGGAAAAACTATAAATATCTCAGCCCTAAGGCTGAGAGAGGTAAGTCATTCTTGAGAGCATCTTTTCTTGCTTTTATTTCTGGAAAACACCTCACCGCTTACTAACTTAAGCATCGGAGAGGTTTCCACTGGAAAACCACCGGTGGTCCTTTCTAACTTCTGCTTGTGGTCTAGGTTTTGGAAGCTCTTGGGTTCCCGGGTCTTATTCAAGTGGCCCATTATTTCAGGTCGGAACAACGGATGTCCTAAAATTTTCCTGACCTGATTGTCAGTTTAAGCCAGGATTGGCTAAGGGCGGATGTCCTAAAATTTTCCTGACCTGATTGCCAGTTTAAAGCCAGGATTGGCTAAGGACGGATGTCCTAAAATTTTCCTGACCTAATTGCCAGTTTAAGCCAGGATTGGCTAAGGACGGATGTCCCTAAAATTTTCCTGGCCTGATTGTCGGTTAATGCCAGAATTGGCTAAGGACGGATGTCCTAAAATTTTCCTCACCTGATTGTCGGTTAACGCCAGAATTGGCTAAGGATGGATGTCCTGAAATTTTTCTCGACCTGATTATCGGTTAAGCCAGGATTGGTTAAGGATGGATGTCCTGAAATTTTTCCGACTTGATTGTCGGTTAAACCAGGGTTGGCTAAGGACGGATGTCCTGAAACTTTTCCCGACCTGATTGTTGGTTAAGCCAGAATTGGCTAAGGACGGATGTCCTAAGATTTTACCTGACCTGATTGTCAGTATAAGCCAAGACTGGCCAAGGACGGTTGTCCTTGACTTTATCCAACCTTAGTATGGGTTCGGGTCAACAAGCTTGATCTCCTGATCTGGGTGACAAGAGCCATAAATTGGCCTACGTATACAGGCCTGATCTGTCGGTTAGCAAGAACGTATGAATGTGCTAGACTGGACTAAGGTACAGAACCTTCAGGGGTAAAATGCCTAACAGTTAACATTACAGTGTGCATGAATTGAACGGTTAAAAAAAATGGAGAAAAGAACTCGAGATATTCATATATTATTGCACAAAAAACACCGGCTGCCTACACCTTTTCAAAAAAGGTTGGCAACTTTGATTACATGAGATTGCAAGAAAAACATCGAAAAATAAAGCTAAAATGTTTAGCTATGAGAAGATCTCTGATCTGAAGCCAGAGCTCGACGAACCCGCCAGAGTTCACGCTCTGTTTCGTGCAGGCGGCGTCGATATTTGTCAGAGCGATCGGCAAGCGTCGGAACTTCACCGGCGGCAGCGACCAAGCGGCCTACCGATTCGGCCAGGTCCGCCTTCTCCTCTTGAAGTTGGCGGTTCACTTGCCGGAGTTCAGCCCACTCTCTTTTGTAGAAACGTTTCTTCTGGCGTTTCCTTTCCAGCAGTCGATAGAGATAACCAACTTTCTCCTTGAACGCGACCAGTTGGTCGGAAAGCTTGAATTTCTCCACAACTAGGGAGATATTTTTTCTCTTCACCGCATTGAGTTCTTCGATCAGAGGACAGGAAGACATTTTTCAGATTGATTGGTGAAATAGCGAATACGTGAACATATTTAAAGGAATAAAAGGGCGTGTAAAGGGAATCAAAGAGTACTAGGGTTCCCGAAAAATCAGGAAACCCAAAAAAACCAAGAGTCGCAACAAGACAAAAAACATCAATTGACATTAAGTAAATAAGTCTGAATACATAGTACACATCAGAAAAATGACAGACCAGCCACACAGGTCTGTTCGAAAGCTAGGCAGAAAAGATTTCTTTCAAGGAATGAGCTCTGCATGAAGGTCAGCTAAACCCCAAACTCCTCATGACTACATCAGGGCCTGATACGTCTCCCCCAAGTCTTTCTCGAACTGGGCCGACTCTTGTAAATCACCCAGGTTAGCAAAGGTTGGGGAGCCTGCAGCAACCATTGCTAACGACTGCTTAGGGGAGGGAGAAGAAGCTGATAAAGAAGAGCAGAAGGATTGGCGGATGTAGTCAGCAAAGGCCGCTGGATCTAACAAGTGGATGCGGTCATCTGCCGGAACATAGGAAAAAGAGGTGGGCTCGCTAGCGCCTTCGATCTTGGCGGATCAATCATAAGGAGTAGAAGGGTGATCGGCTACCCATTTAGCGTGGGCATCAAGGCCCAATCCATAGTAGACCTCCGCCTCTGGAAGAAGAAGATCATACAGCTCCTCAGAGCCCAGGAAAGCGTGGCGAGTGATCTCTCTGGTTAGCTGTATTAGGCGTGACCCTTCCTCTGAGTTGAGAAACTCTAATCTCCCCTCGGCGCGCCCTTCAAGACGGCCCTGATCCACTCCGTCAGCCCTGGATTGCTTCAACTTCTCATCCAACTCCTGCTCACGAAGAAGAATAAGATCTCGTTGCTTCTCCTCCGACTCCTTGACCTTGACAAGCTCAGCCTTCAGCAAATCTATTTCCATCTCTGAGCCCTTCAGTTTGACCTGGGCTTCCTGGCCCTCTCGGACCTTATCCATCAGCTCTGATTCTCGCTTCCTCAATATCTCGATTTCCCCCTTGAGATCGGCGTACAGCAAGGAGCCTCTAGCTCAGGCCAACAGAGATGCTCGTCCTACCACGGCCTGATGCAAGGAAAAGGTAAGTGGGAAAACTGGAAAAAATTAAGGATGGAAGAAGTGGGAAAGGTTATACCTGAGCCTCTGCCTTGCAGTAGAACTCAACTAGCTCCGGGTCTGACATCTTATCCACGATGTTACGGTTGTATGTAGGAGCTAACCCCATCATGAATTGCCTCGCCACTTCTCCGGGGCAATTCAAGACCGACCTATTAAAAAAGGTTTGATTCGGGTAGGGGGGTACTTGAGAAATAGCCGGAGGCATAATTTGAGGAGCGAAGGGAAGAGCAGTCTGAGGAGCATTCTGGGAGGAGGATGTGAAGTCAGTACGACTTCGTTTTTTCCGCTTCAGTTGTTGCTCTTCCTCTGGATTTGTCAAAGGCTGACCTGCTGGTTCCCGCCCGGGGCTCCTCCTCGGTTCTGAGTTTTTCATGATGGGCTCGGGAGTCCTAATTGGCGCCTGGGGTTGACTCTGGAGTGACATGGCAAGGAGGACCTCTTCCGGGGCCTGAGCAGCTCTGGCAGGCCCCCTAGAGGGCTTTTCTAGCTCCCCGCTGCCGCCTTGCGATCCTTGGCTTCTATCTTTGCTAGCATCATTTTCTCTGAAATGGAAAAATCGAAATGGTAAAAAAAAATAATAATAAATAAATAAATAAATAATAATAATAATAAAATAAAATACCAATCTTGGGTGGCAAAGGACCGTGCCCTTGTTGGGAATTGAAGAAGTTCAAGATCTTGATGGTAAGCGTCTTGGATAAGTCTAGGGGGTTCTGGTTTAAGAGGGCGATTTTTTCCTTCAGATCTGATGACCTATCCCCTCGAGATAAGCGTATTTGAGGATGCAAAAAGCTGATGGGTTCGGTAGGGAAGCCCCAATCCCCCGAGCACTGGATAAAGAAGAACTTCTTTTTCCAGGCCTTATGAGAGGTAGGAAGACCTGATAAAAAATGGACGTCTGATCGTCCAGATAAGTAGAAAAAACCAGAGGAGCTCTTTGCTTGGAATAAAGAAAATAAAAGCTGAGCTGTAAGGGTAATTCGGGCATATTGTGCGGCCAGATGAAATCCGGCCACAACGCAAAAGGCGTTGGGTAGGAATTGTTGTACTGGGATATGGTATAGCCTAGAGGTAGCCTGGATGAAGGGATGGACAGGCAGGCTTAACCCTGCATAGAATTGGTCTACGTAAAAAGTCAGATGACCGGCGGGAGGCGATGACGCCCCCTCGCCGGGTGCCAGATTAGTAAAGGAGAACATGTCAGAGATAGGGAATTTTGAACGGGTTTTTTTGAGGGTCCTATTGCTAACTATTGAAGATAAGTTGTCAGGAGGAGGAGGAGGTAGGATCGCCGGTGGCCCCCTCCCCGGGGCTGTCGCGTAAGAATCGGCGGAAGAAAGGTTCACGGTGGAGGTGGAGTTCACCGGAGTTGCCCCTGGCGAACTCTCCCTGACGGCGCTGGTTTGGTAAGAAGACATTGACATAATTAAAGAGTGAGTGAAGAAAGAAAGGGTACCTGGTAATAATTGCTTAAGAGATTAGAAGAGGATTACTGGAGGAGCAGAAATCGCCAAAATATTGCAAGGAAAAAAGAGAGGAAGCCTTTAGAGGGTTTTTGAGAAATAAAAATAAAAAATGAAGGACAAAAGGTATTTTGAGGGACAAAAGGAAGACGGATCAATTTGAAAAACGAAAATCAAGGAAAAAGCGGGATTTGATGGGATCGTCACATTTAATGCGGACAGGGGAATAGTATCCTAGGCAGTGAGCTGGAACGCTAACCGCCCTGGAATGGGACACATGCCGCTGACCAATCAGGTACAGTACTTGGAAAGACGTGTGGGTATGGCAACCGTTGGGGGAATATGGGCTGACACCACTAGTGCCAATAATTAGGGCTGTTTTGGCAGGTGGATATCTCTGGATTCCCCAGTACGAGAAGTCATAAAAAACAAAATGGCCACATTTATTTCGAAGGAGCCTAGGGATATTACCGATCTACCCCAACTGTTTGGGGGGAGGAGTTGATAGTGCAAAATATATGCCAGACCTGGTTTGGGGTAGCTCTGACCCAAAATAATTAAATAATTTAAGAGGGGTAGAATAACTCTGTCTCTATGAAAGATCTAATTAGCCCTCTTGATAAAACAGAATGTTAGGAAGAGATGGTTATCGCTTGAGATCCCTGACTTAGCCATCTTCAAGGGCAATAAAGGTTCGGAGATTATACCAAGATGAAGTCCCAGGGGTGGAGTTTAACCTGCCCTGGGTAAAAGACCTAGTTGAGTCCCCTGAGGAATAGAGCTCTTCCTCATTATTAGCAAGAGTTGACCTGTTGAACAGCGGGGGAAAGAGGAAAGAAGAGCCGAGATATTATGGACTGGGTGAGATTGAGAGAAGGAAATAAGGAAGACCTGGGACAGGGGAGAACTATTTCCCAGATTCCCAGCAAAGAGACAAGTGGGACCACTTGTTAGAATTTATTGCGTAACGGCCCTTGATTCGCGCCATGTGTTCCTGAGATCCCAGCTGGGGTCCCCGTTAGAAGAAACTATAAATATCTCAGCCCCAAGGCTGAGAGAGGTATGTCATTCTCTTGAAACGTTCCTTCGTATTTTCTGAAAAACACCTCAAACGCTCGCTGACTTAAGCATCAGTGAGGTTTCCACCGGAAAACCACCGGTGGTCCTTTCTAACTCTTGTTAGTGGTGCAAGTCTGGGTGGTGTTTGTGTTCCAGGCGTCATTCCAAGCGTTGGCCACTTTTTGGGCTGAAACAGTAAAGAACACAAATTATCGATATTTTGTAATATACAAGTTGTATAATCTCGAGAAAAAAATTCAATTATTATGTTCCATAATAATTGTAATAAATATAATAAAAAAGATTCTTCATATATATTTTCATTTGAAATTTAATAGATAAATCATACAGATATATTAGTGAGAATTTCGGGAAATAATATATTTAAAATTAAAAAAGAGTTTGTTATATTTTGCAAGTAAATAATTCGGTATGTTAAAAAGTAATTTCTATTTTTAAGAATCCTGATATTTGAAGATTCTATTTAGCAGATAAGTAATATGCTTAACTTTTAACTATTAAATATGTCACGCCCCTACGGTGCCAAGGTGTGACTATTCGATAATAATAACATAACTCATTCAATAACATAGATAATGTCGGCTATGTCGGTAACCAACAAACTTATCGGGTGTTCACCCGATTAAATATCTTACATATTATTGAATAATTAGGAGTACTTAAATTCTGCAGCGGAAATAAATTTCAAATGAGTAACTTATTCATTACAATTCATAATTCCCCAACACGGGGTCTTCAACTATTACTCCTCGTGGTCCTCCACCTCGGTGCAAGCGTTAACGACATCTGATTTTGGTTTAAAAATAAAAGTAGGTGGAGTAAGACAAAAATCTCAGTGAGCGGGTGATGGTGTGCAAGTGTGGCTTCATTTGGAGTTGAGTACAAATATTTGTAATTGGAAAACATTCTTATAAAATTCTTGATGCATGTTTTGTTCAAGTTAAGTAAATGTAAAAGAATATAAATTCGATGCAATCATTTAATAATGACCAAACGGTGAGTGTAAATCCACAGGACTACACTCTATGCATTCACTCGTCGAGTGTACGTCCTCGAAGGACTATCTCTCAAACACAATCAATTTCACATTAACGTCCAAATCGCATCTAGATGACTTGATTCTTCTGTTCTCCTTATGACGCCCATTCATTATCTTCATTTGGCCGTAGCCCACTATTTTGGCCGAAGACCACGCAAACCTTATAACGATCGGGCACGTCAACTCTTTAGCTCAAGTATTTACCCAGAGATTGTCATAATTGCGATTATACCCTATCTACGATCCACTTTCCTTTGGACACTCCGTCCGCCAGTTGCGGGATTAGGTCATGGGGAAACGGTTCAAGACCACAGCCACGCTGTTCGATCATTGACTCGCTCGATCCATACCACATTGGGCCCGATATACCACATTGACTCAATCACATAAGACTCGAAGGTCCATCACAATGTCAACATGGATGTGATGCTCAATCACTTTTAATAATAATTGGAGTTAGGTGATATGTGTGAGAGGAATAAGATTTTTAAATAAACAATGTGTTTAGAGGATAGTTTTATTCAATATATCTCGTATGTGTCGAGATAGAATTATCGAGAATTATGGACCAAGCGACATGGAATTGGAAGTTACAAGTTTAGAGTTAAATAAATAAGTTCTATAAAAATGGAACCTTTTGTATTTTAAATTTTTATTATTCAATCTCTATTAAAATAATTTCAATAAAATTTGAATTAAACCATGAACCAAAAATCATTATTTGGATTTTTGTAAAAGTGTTAAGGTAATTAAACTTTGACTCCTTTATTTAATTAAAATATTAGTCACTATTTTAAAATACTCATTTTTTTAGAAAATTAATATTCCATGGACTTAGGGATCGAATTGTAACGAATCAAACTTCAAAACCAAAAATATGACAGTAAGTAATAATTATTTTAAGGGTGCGGGGTCATTTTAATAATTTTCATTTAGCTCCCTTTATTTTGGCTAGACGACAAAAGTCGACTAGTTTCTTTAAAAATTCATAACTCGTGAATCAAAGGTCGTCCTTAATGTAAAAATAAATTTTAAACCTTTAAAATAAAATAAAGAATGTATGGTTATAATTTTTATTATTTATTTATCTTTATAAAATTATAGTTTGACCCCAAAATTTCTACAATTTAGTTTTAGCGAATAATTTAAATTTAATATTTTCACAAGTTAATAAAATTATTAGGAATGGACATGAGTCTATACCAGACCTAAAAGAGTTGAAATTTATCATATTTTAAGGAAATATTAGCAGGTTTTCTTAAACTTTCCTTTTGACCCTTAACTCTCTCAAAATTGTATTGTTTACCCTTTAGGCGATAACTCTCGATTTTGAACTCCAATATTTATGAAATTTTAAAAATGAGTCCAGTAGGTTCATAAGAGTTTAAAAAGGTCCCTAAAATGAATTTTTTAGAATCTTTTCTACTGGGCTTTAGGGATTTGCAAATTGACCCCTAAATTTTATAAAATTTATGATTTTGGCCCTAAAGGTCCAAAACTTGTCAATATTCACTCAAAATGTGAGAACATCCTAAGAACATAAAAATTATCATTTTTAATTATTCCTTTTCCAATATTTCTCAATATTTTTGCAAGCAAATCCTCTAATTTTATTTAATTACTAAATAAAATCTTTAATCCATTTATTCTTGCATTTCATTCTCATATCTCAAATCTCAACACATAAACATCAATCAATATTTTTATATGACATGCAAATATGTGAATAAAATATCATGGTCATTTAATCACAACACACAATAACAATTAATAAGTAAATGCAATTTTCACTTCAAATATAAAAAAAAGATACTTATAAAACATATAGATAAATATATCATCAATATATTTCACATGCAACACAAATTTTCAAATATATAATTAGAGCAAGCATCATATTTTTTTTTGTAAAATAATAAAAATATTTTAGTTTGTACCCACCTTAAGCTAGTCTTGAAGATATTAGTCTTGAAGATATTGTAAGGGTTTTCCTTGATCCTTCTTTAGCGTTCTTGGTAGATAGATCATATGGAATGAATAGACGAATTTGGTGGTTTTTATGGTTCAAGATATTGATTTTCTTAAAAGAAATATTAATGCGTAGATATAAAATATGCTTACCTTAAGATGGAGCAAGTTGTCTGGATTAGTATTTCTCCTAGCTTGAAGACAAAATGCGATTGTGATATATCTGTTCAATGAGTCTCACTATTTCTCAAATACTAAATCCCCCTTCTCTCTCTCTATCTTTTTTTTTAATCTTGTAATATATTGAGTGTTATGTTTCTCAGAGAGTGTCGTGGTGAGTTTCTAGATGATATGGATATTGGTGAAGTGTTTGCGTGTGTGGGAATATTTAATCTTGTAATATACTGAGTGTTATGTTTCTCAGAGAGTGTCGTGGGTGAGTTTCTAGATGATATGGATATTGGTGAAGTGTTTGCGTGTGTGGGAATGATTGCGTCTGATCATATATTGAGTGTGGAAGTGAGTTTGTGCGGTTGTATCTCTTCATGATGCATGTACCTCAATATTGACGGACAATTATAATTATTTATTATGCCGGTAATGATCTCTGGTCATAAGTAAAAGATTTTTTTTTTAATAAGAGAAGATGTTAATATATCCTTGTAATATTATCTGCAGCTATATCTCTTCATGATGCATGTACCTCAATATTGACGGACAATTATAATTATTTATTATGCCGGTAATGATCTCTGGTCATAAGTAAAAGATTTTTTTAATAAGAGAAGATGTTAATATATCTTTGTAATATTAGATCCATGTATACAAACTTATGGTAAACTTATGTAATATTTATCGTTCATTGGTTAAAGATTTATTGGCAGGTACATCTCTTCATGATGCATGTAGCATACTTAGGAGGTACCTCAATATTGACTAATCTTATTGGACAATTATAATTATTTAATTTATTATGCCGGTAATGATCTCTGGTCATAAGTAAAAGATTTTTTTTTATAAGAGGAGATGTTAATATATCCTTGTAATATTAGCTCCATGTATACAAACTTATGTAAACTTATGTAATATTTATCGTCTAAAAGATTTTTTTCTAAGCAGCTGATATGTATTATTCCATCAATTAAGAAAAGTATTTTATATATACTAAATATTTTGATTTTCAATCCTCATAATACTTGATCTTATGGCTATCGTTAAAAATTTATTATTATTATTATTCTTAGAACATTTAATATATTTTAGGATATTTCTTAAACTATATACCTTTAGGACTTAACATTGGTATTTAATTTTTAAAATATTTAAAACTTAGTAAACTTTATAAATTTCTATGGTTTTATAACTCTTCCATTTAAAAAGAAATCAAGGTGGAGGTAATATAATATTAATAGCAAGGCGTTTATTGAATTTAATTATTATATATATAAAAGCAAATTTATCAAATTTACAGGGTCTCACATCCTCCCCTCCTTAAAGAAATTTGGTCCCCAAATTGTGACTAAAATAATTCAGGGTAATGTCGACGCATGTCACTCTCAACTTCCCATGTTGCATCTTCAGGGTGATCATGATGTTGCCATATCACCTTGACTAAGGGAATCTGTTTCCTCCTCAATTCACGAATTTGATGATCGATGATCTTTATTGGCTTTTCTCTATATGTCAAATTTTCCATTATTGGGGGTATTTCTTTAGTAAGGATGTGATTCGGGTTGGGTTGTTATCTTTTTAATCTCGAGACATGGAACACATCGTGCATTCCAGTAAGCTTTGACGGAAGCTCTAAGCGGTAAGCTAATGTTCCAATCCTTTCTCGAATTTTGAATGGTCCTACATATCTCGGGGTTAACTCCCCCCCCCCCCCCCCCCCCCCCCCTCTTTTGGAATTAATTAGTCCTTTTCAAGGTGAAAGCCTTAGGAATACCTCATCCCCCATTTCAAATTCCAGGTCTCTTCTTCGTTTGTCAGCATAGCTCTTTTGACGACTCTGAGCGGTTCGAATTCTCTCCTTAATCAAGCGGACCTTTTCTAAAGCTTCTTGGACTAGGTCCACTCTTGGGATCGTTAATTTTGTTTTGACTTTCTTTGGCMTCCATTGATCATCGATTTCCCAATGAACCGGTGACCTACACTTTCTCCCATACAAGGCTTCATACGGTGCCATTCCGATTGTTGCTTGGTAACTGTTGTTGTAAGCGAATTCAGCTAATGGTAAATGAGAATCCCAACTTCCTTGGAAATCAAGTACACATGCTCGCAGCATGTCTTAAAGGGTTTGGATTGTCCTCTCAGATTGCCCATCAGTTTGAGGATGTGCAGCTGTACTAAAGCTTAGTGAGGTCCCTAACTCATGGTGTAGGCTTTTCTAGAATCGGGATAGAAATCTGGGGTCCCTGTCTGAAACGATATCCCTTGGTACCCCATGCAATCGAACAATCTCTCGAATATACATCTGAGCAAGTTTTTGGAGACTGTCGGTTTTCTTAACAGGTAAGAACTGTGCCGATTTTGTAAGTCGATCTACGACTACCCAAATGGTATTTGTAGCCGCCTCGTGTCCATGGGAGGTCAGTCACAAAACCCATTGTGATTAATTCCCATTTCCATTCACGAATCTCCAATAGTTGAAGTAATCCTGAGGGTCTTTGGTGTTCAGCCTTCACTTGTTGACATGTTAGACACCTAGCGACGAACTCTGCTATTTGGTTTTTCAAGTTCACCCACCAAAAGTGTCTTTTCAAATCCTTGTACATTTTGTTACCTCCGGGGTGAATGGTATATCTGGAACGGTGTGCTTCAATCAAGATTTTCTTTTTCAGGTCTTCAGTATTTGGCACACAAAGACGATTCTTAAACCTTATGATCCCGTCTTCTTTTATATTAAACTCCGGTCTATCGCCTTTCAGTATTTTGTCTTTTAACTCTTGGAGTTTCACATCCTCACTTTGTGCCGTCTTTATCTTGTTTGTTAAATCTGGTTTGATGGAGATATGGGCACAATTCAGATGTGAATACATTCTCCTTGGATTCCATGCACTCAGCTCTTCTAATGCCTCCCATTCTCGTATCATTAGTCGAGCTACGCTTGCCTTCGTACTTAGTGCGTCTGCCACTACATTAGCTTTTCCAGGGTGGTATTCAATGGAAAAACAGTAGTCTTCCATGAGTTCAATCCATCTTCTTTGCCTCATGTTAAGTTCTTTCTGAGAGAATAAGTACTTGAGGCTTTTGTGATCAGTAAAGACAGTGAATGTTGGCCCATACAAATAGTGTCGCCATTTCTTCAATGCAAACACAATGGCATCAAGTTCTAGATCGTGCCTTGGGTAATTTGCCTCGTATGGTTTCAACTTCCGTGAGGCATATGCAATTACCTTTCCATTTTGCATTAGTACCGCTCCTAGTCCTTCTTTTGATGCATCGCTATAAACCATAAATCCTTCACTTCCATCAGGAAGTGCTAAAATAGGTGCCGTTATGAGTTTGCTCTTTAGTTCTACAAAACTTGACTCATACTTCTCGTTCCAATCAAACTCGACTTGCTTCTGAGTTAGTTTGTGAGTGGTCCCGCAATCTTAGAGAAATCTTTAATGAATCTGCGGTAGTAACCTGCTAGTCCAAGAAAGCTTCTAACCTCTGTAACCGTCTCTGGACGCTTCCAATTGGTAACTGTCTCCACCTTCATTGGGTCTACAGCGAGACCATCGCCAGATATCAAGTGTCCTAAAAAGGCAACTTCTCTTAGCCAAAACTCACACTTGCTAAATTTGACGTATAATTTGTGTTCTTGTAGTGTATATAGAACAATTCTTAAATGGCGTTCGTGCCCTCTTTCTATTTTGGAATACACGAGAATATCGTCAATAAAAATGGCTACAAATTGGTCTAGATATGGCTTAAAGATCCGATGCATCAAGTCCATGAATGCAGCTGGTGCATTTGTCAATCCAAAAGGCATCACTACAAACTCATAGTGACCATACCTAGTTTGAAAAGCAGCCTTAGGTATGTCTTCGTCCTATATCTTTAGTTGGTAGTAACGTTGTTGTAGGTCAAACTTTGAGAACACCGTGGCTCCTTGAAGTTGGTCGAATAGCTCATCAATCCTCGAGAGAGGATATTTATTATTAATGGTAACATTATTGAGTTCTCGATAGTCAATGCACAACCTCAATGTTCCATCTTTCTTCCTTACGAATAATACAGGTGCTCCCCAAGGGGATGTACTCGGTCGGATGAATCCAACTTCAATAGTTTTTGTAACTGAGTTTTCAACTATTGCATTTCTATCGGAGCCATCCTATATGGTGTCTTGGCAATCGGTGCTGAACCAGGTAAGATCTCTATTGTGAACTCGATTTCCCTATCGGGGTAGAGAAGTGAGTTCCTCAGGAAAAACATTAGGGTAATCGGATATTACAGGTATCGCACTAATTTCTGATTTCTTCTTAGGCTTGTTAATCACAAACGCTAGGAATCCTTGTGCTCCCTTACAGATTGATTTCCTAGCCTTAACAGCTGAGATGAGGGGAGCTAGTGTAACTCTTCCATTTCCTATTAGCTCTACCACCGGTCTATTAGGTATGCACAGTTTAATTACTTTAGAGTGGCAATCTAATTGTGCGTAATGTTGTGACAACCAGTCCATGCCCAAAATGACATCATACTCAAGTATAGGTAGAAGAATCAAGTCGACAGAAAAACACATATCATCAATGATTACATCACATGCATTATATATCACATTAGTCACTTCGCTTGCACCCAAAGGAGTTGAAACTTCAAAATACACATCCATAAGTTCCATGCATGCGTTCATCTAATGTGCAAAGTGCGGTGCAACGAATGAGTGTGAAGATCCTGGGTCAAATAAAGCTTTGGAGTAATGGTTAGATACAAGAAGTGTACCTTCCACCACGTTATTTGCATCAGGGGCCTCCTGTCCTGCTAGGGTAAATGCACGGGCTGGAACCCTAGCCCGATTATCAGTTCGATTCCCTTGTTGCACGGGAATAACTCTTTGGTTGACTGGATTATCCAATCGAGGGCAATCCTTAATCTGATGTTGGCTACTTCCGCACTTAAGACACTTACCTAGTTTCTTCCAGCATTGGTTCGGCATGTGCCCAGTTTTTAGGCAGTGCTCACATGGTTTGTCTAGAGTTAGCTTATTCCCTTTGCTGGAACTCCCAACCCCACCTTTTTGAGATTTATTTGGTGGTGGACGATTCTGTCCATAAGCAGTCCTCTTGAAACTTCCAGGTGACTGGCTTGGTGATGGAGCTAGGCGGTTCAATCCACTTTCTATTCGATCTGCTGCTTTAACTGCCGCTGAGTAGGTGTTCAACTCAATTGCTAGCAATTGTTTTTGTAGCTCGGGCCTCAATCCACGAGTAAATTTGTACAACTTGTCAGCTTTAGTACTTATTGAACCCATGGCATAGGCTGACAAGCGATGGAATTTTGACTCGTACTGAGCTACAGTGAGGTTTCCTTGTCTTAAACGATAGAACTCATCTCGCTGAGCCTCTCTAATCACTTTTGGTATATACTGATCTCGGAACTCACCTTGGAAGTTAGCCCAACTCCTTAATGTTTCATCTTGAGCCCAAGTAGCCTCCACAGTCCTCCACCAGTTACGTTCTGCTGCTTCAAGGCGAAACGTTGCAAGTCTCAAACATTGTTCATCAGTGTACTGGAGAGCAGAGAAAATGCCCTCCATATTTTCTAGCCAATTTTCGACTTTCGCATCATCCGGTTCTCCTAGGAATACTGGTGGGTTAAATCGTAAGAAGCGTTCTAATACCCGATCATGAGAATCAACGGGGCGTTCATGAGGGTTTGGGTTGGGTGCAGTTTGTTGTTGTAGGAATAACAATAATTGCTGAATAGCCTGGGCAGTTAAGTTCTCGCCCGCAGCAAGAGGTGGTGGTGGTGGATTTGGTAGTTTAGGGGAAGGGGTTTGTTCATGGTGTGGTTCATTTCCATGATGAATACGGGGTCTGCCTCTGCCTCGTCATTCAGCCATCTATGGTACAAGTCGATTAAATAAGATGGTAAATAATTAAAAAAAATCTAAGATGCAAAATATCGAATAGACAAGTAACAATTAACAAAACAAAATAATGCCTAGTCATATAAGCCGCATAATAAGATCGTCATACATAATAATGACATCATCGCTACATAAACCATTAGATGATGTCAAGGATAAGAATGTTAGACATAGTTGTCTCCATCCTAGATACGTTGAAAGTCATATGCTAACAGTAGCAAATCAGTACAGTCACCGACCAATAAACTACCCGATAAAGTTTGTAGTAACATAAAGTCTAGTGCAAGTCTACACTATAATTAAAGTAATAAATCATCATTCCTAATCATCTCTGGACTCCATAATATCCTCCTCAGGGCCCTCTTCAGAGCTAGTCGTGCTCGATAAGCTCTGTACAGGGGGTGTGGGTGGTGGTGGAGCCACTCCAAACTCATCAGCTAAGCCGGGAATGATACCAACAAGTCCAGCCACTCCATCTCGAACAGTAGCATGTTAATCCTCGTGCTGCTGGCGCTCTGCAGATATCAATCCTTCGAGTACACTAATACGCTGTCCCATTTGTGTCTTAAGGCGACGAAGTCCCCTGATGGTGGCATCCTGCCCCTCGATCGTTGCGTTCTTCTACTGTAGAGATAGCTCCAAACTATCACACTCGGCACGACTGTTTGTTAAGTTTTAGTGGTGATGAATATATCATCGGGTTCATGGCTCGGTATTATCGGAATTCGATTCGATTGAAGGTTTCAATGTGTTTCAAGCTTGGAAAATAAAAGGAAAATGAAAATAAAGCAATTAAAATAGCTAAACTAAGCTAGAAATTGAGATAACAAGTTGGTAGGATGCCTCGGTCGTATGCCTTAAATGAAAATGCAAGCAAGTAATGAAAATAAGCAAGAGAATGCAATATTTCACCAAGTACAAGCATGCAAGCACAAGGTACAACTATGCATAAAATCCTAAATAATGCAAATTATCAAAAATTGAAAGCATGAATGGAAAGAGCAATAGAAATTAACAAGAAAGTTCAAAACTTTAAAGAAAATAACAAGCAACACAGAGTAGATCTATGATTTAACCTAAAACTATGCATGAAAATAAAAATCAAAATAAAGCATAGGAAAAATTCAAAATCATGACGATCTAAGACCCGATCTATGATCTAGATGTGTCACTCATCTAGATTCCATAGCCAATTCATATGTTTCATCATGAATTCAAGGTGTTAAAGCAAAAAGCATAAAATGAAGAACAAAGCATGGAAATGAAGAAAAAGCATGGAATTAAAGCATAAAACATGAAATTAAAAGGATTACTTGAATTGAGAAATGAAACAAAGCTTGAATGAAATTGCATCAAAGTAAACAATCCAAGGGAGTACTTGAATTCTTCTTAGGCTTACAAACCCAAGGAGGTGATTGAAACTTAAATCTAAAACTAGAAAAGAAAATACATCAAATCTTGAATTTGAATCTAAAACCTAAGAAAAGAGAAAATTATCAAGAGCTTGAGAGTAATTTGGTTTCCAAACCCTAGCTTGGGTTGGGAGGGGAGTTATCCTTCGAAGGAGCAAGGTGTGGGCTTTATATACTTGTTTGTAGGGGCAAAAACGTCCAAAAATGCTCAAAATGGCCGAACTCCCAGTGATGCAGTCGATCGACTGACAAAGCAGTCGATCGACTGCCAAAAATACGGAATCAGCCAATAATGTCTTCATATGAAATGTAACCCTTCTTCTTGTATATCATTTGGAGTTTGATTTGCGTCATTTGGAATTTTTCTCCTTGAGTTATGTGCTCCGAACCAAAACCTGCCACAAGCGAGGCGACGACGAACTGTCTCCACTTAAAACTGATTTTTACCATTCTTAGACTCGAAATCCGGAGTTGTTGTAAACACAAAAGTTTTAGACAATTCTCTCAGATTTCCAATGGTATAAAGTGGAGGCAAATGGCACAATAGTTCTGGAGTTATGCTTGCATTATGACAACTGAGACATCCACCGGCGAATATAATCCCTTTTAGCCACCTACAAAACAAGAATTCAAACTTAAAAACCCAAAAATAGCACAAACACCTCACACTTAGTACACTTAAAGCCATAAATATAATAAACAAGAAAAAGACCTAAAACCTAATGAAAAATGACTCTAAACTACTAGAAACGACGTTAAACTCTAACTAAAGACACAAGGAAAAACACAACAATTACATGCAAAACAACGACGTGCTTCAAATGCACGGACCATATCATCTCGCTGGCCTCGAAGGATCACTGCATCCTCACGAGCACGGGTCAAAGTAGTCTCTAGGGTCTCGATCTTATGTGCTCGCTCTTCCGCTAAGTCGGCGGTCTCCGTGAGCTGCATCGACAAGGTCTGAATTGTCTCCAAAGCCTGGCTGAGCTGCTGCTCTAGAGAAGTGGCTCTAGCCTGCTCAGTAAGAGAAATGATATGTGACTCACTCCAGTTATTCATCCAGAATACATACTGATCCTCCATCATCTCGGCCTTCTGATTCAGACGGGCGCACTCAAGGATCAAAGAGAGATCAGAATTCATACCTATCACAAGAAGTAATCTCATAAGTAGCGAATCAAGGTTCCACTGGTTCGGCAATAAAAGGCAACTAAAGAAATTATTAGCAATTAAATAAAGGTTTAAACACTAAAGGTTAGCTAAGAGGGTTCAAAATAAACCGCCAGGCTCTAAGGTTACCCCTATCAAAGTTTGGCTTGATTCTAAGGTCAAGCTCTAGTGGTTTTTCCCCATAACAGGCTAAGGGTCCTATCCTGGGTTGCTCAGTATAAGTGTCTTTCTTACAGCCGAGCTTTGATACCACTTCTGTCATGCCCCGACGGTGCCAAGGTGTGACTATTTGATAATAATAACATAACTCGTTCAACAGCATAGATAATGTCGGCTATGTCGGTAACCGACAAACTTATCGGGTGTTCACCCGATTAAATATCTTACATATTATTGAATAATTAGGAGTACTTAAAGTCCCCAGCGGAAATAAAACTCAAATGAGTATCTTATTCATTACAATTCATAATTCCCCAACACGGGGTCTTCAACTATTACTCCTCGTGGTCCTCCACCTCGGTGCAAGCGTTAACGACGTCTGGTTTTGGTTTAAGAATAAAAGTAGGTGGAGTGAGACAAAAATCTTAGTGAGCAGGTGATGGTGTGCAAGTGTGGCTTCATTTGGAGTTGAGTACAAACATTTGTAATTGGAAAACATTCTTATAAAATTCTTGATGCATGTTTTGTTCAAGGTAAGTAAATGTAAAAGACTATAAATTCGATGTAATCATTTAATAATGACCAAACGGTGAGTGTAAATCCACAGGACTACACTCTATGCATTCACTCATCGAGTGTACGTCCTCGAAGGACTAGCTCTCAAACACAATCAATTTCACATTAACGTCCAAATCGCATCTAGATGACTTGATTCTTTTGTTCTCCTTATGACGCCCATTCATTATCTTCATTTGGCCGTAGCCCACTATTTTGGCCGAAGCCCACGCCAACCTTATAACGATCGGGCACGTCAACTCTTTAGCTCAGGTGTTTACCCAGAGATTGTCATAATCGCGATTATACCCTATCTACGACCCACTTTCCTTTGGACACTCCGTCCGCCAGTTGCGGGATTAGGTCATGGGGAAACGGTTCAAGACCACAGCCACGCTGTTCGATCATTGACTCGCTCGATCCATACCACATTGGGCCCGATATACCACATTGACTCAATCACATAAGACTCGAAGGTCCATCAAAATGTCAACATGGATGTGATGCTCAATCACTTTTAATAATAATTAGAGTTAGGTGATATGTGTGAGAGGGATAAGATTTTTAAATAAACAATGTGTTTAGAGGATAGTTTTATTCAATATATCTCGTATGTGTCGAGATAGAATTATCGAGAATTATGGACCAAGCGACATGGAATTGGAAGTTACAAGTTTAGAGTTAAATAAATAAGTTCTATAAAAATGGAACCTTTTTGTATTTTAAATTTTTATTATTCAATCTCTATTAAAATAATTTCAATGAAATTTAAATTAAACTATGAACCAAAAATCATTATTTGGAGTTTTGTAAAAGTGTTAAGGTAATTAAACTTTGACTCCTTTATTTAATTAAAATATTAGTCACTATTTTAAAATACTCATTTTTTTAGAAAATTAATATTCCATGGACATAGGGATTGAATTGTAATGAATCAAACTTCAAAACCAAAAATATGACAGTAAGTAATAATTATTTTAAGGGTGCGGGGTCATTTTTAATAATTTTCATTTAGCTCCCTTTATTTTGGCTAGACGACAAAAGTCGACTAGTTTCTTTAAAAATTCATAACTCGTGAATCAAACGTCGCCTTAATGTAAAATTAAATTTTAAACCTTTAAAATAAAATAAAGAATGTATGGTCATAATTTCTATTATTTATTTATCTCTATAAAATTATAGCTTGACCCCAAAATTTCTACAATTTAGTTTTAGCGAATAATTTAAATTTAATATTTTTACAAGTTAATAAAATTATTAGGAATGGACATGAGTCTATACCAGACCTAAAAGAGTTGAAATTTATCATATTTTAAGGAAATATTAGCAGGTTTTCTAAAACTTTCCCATTTGACCCTCAACTCTCTCAAAATTGTATTGGAAGCATGGGCCACGATGTTAATATATCCTTGTAATATTAGCTCCATGTATACAAACTTATGTAAACTTATGTAATATTTATCGTCTAAGCAGCTGATATGTATTATTCCATCAATTAAGAAAAGTATTTTATATATACTAAATATTTTGATTTTCAATCCTCATAATACTTTATCTTATGGCTATCGTTAAAATTTATTATTATTATTATTATTATTATTATTATTATTATTATTAGAGCATTTAATATATTTTAGGATCTTTTCCTAAACTATATACCTTTAGGACTTAACATTGGTGTTTAATTTTTAGAATATTTAAACTTAGTAAACTTTATAAATTTCTATGGTTTTATAACTCTTCCATTTAAAAGAAATCAAGGTGGAGGTAATATAATATTAATAGCAAGGCGTTTATTGAATTTAATTAATATATAGATAAAAGCAAAATTTATCAGATTTACAGGGTCTCACAAAGTATAATGCTTATCTTATAGATTTGCAAAATATTTGTTTTAAATATATCTCTTTGTGCCTATAAGATTATCTATAGTAAACCCTAACAACCTAAATTTTACCATCGCACAGCAGTTCAGTTTAATAGGGTTTACTATTCTTAAAAAACAAACATGCATACACACACAACTGAATATCGGAATACAAACATAGGACATGTAATTATATTTGGAGCAGCGCATTGCGAGTAATCAATATGAGGAGGAAGACCGATATCATACGAAAAAGAGCACAAACAAACATCACAATGGAAGGTAATTCTTTTTTTTAATTATTCTTTAAACTGAATATCAGTAAGAATCTATCATACCTGTTTTTCATGTAAATCCTTTAAATCAGCAGTTTAGAACTACACAAATTAATATTGCATTTATATGTTATTAAGCTGTTTTGAAAAACTTAACAGGAGTGAGATGCATAAAATGTTTTTTACCTGTTTAAGTGCAGTCCTATGAGTTGTTTTGCCCGACATGTGTGTCTTTCCAAGTTATCTACACCTGTGATAAAGCAAAGACACAGTTAATATTTAGCTGTTGTTTATTAAGTATAAATTCTATTTGTGTATAAGTATATTAGTTTGAAATTTATTACTTATCTTTTATTGTTTGTGTGATACCCTTGCTCATCAATGCTTCTTTAGTTTCTCTTTTCCAAATCTGAGATATAAACAAAACTCCTTTCATTTATGTGATAAGAACATATAGTTAATACTGTTTTCTATTCAACTAAACAATGTTTTTTTTTAAATGACAGTGTAAGTGTAATGTAAGGATGGCATATTGGTATTTATCTTTTTTCATGCTGTGTGTTACCCAGAGTATATGTTCCTTAACCTGCAATATTAATGCTATAAGTTTTAGATTAAACATATACAAATAAATATTGCATTATAAATATAAAATAGTAGATTATATAAAATTTATTCAATTGTTAGTTTTTTAAAAGATATGTCTTCGTTCGTGGCATTGTTACACCTACTTAGATCCTGAACTCTATTCAAAGGCATTATCATACTACGATAGGTCATGTCAGGTTTCCAGCCGATAAACTTAGATATATCTAAAATTTTCAACCCCAGAAGTATGAATTGAATTATGTTCAAAGTTAATTTGTATACTTGTCTTTTTTCGACTGTTAATACTCCATTGGATTATCTTCCTTGCTTCCTTCCTTCCTTTTCTCAGCAACAGTTTGCATTTTAAAGGAAAATATATTAACATAAAATAACTTAAGTAAATAAAAAGCAAACCAATTACAAAGTGTTAAAATACTCAAAGCAAAATGTTAATGTGTTAACATACTCAAAGCAGAATGAAAATATTTATATTTTAAAACATAAACAGTTTTATCAGAAAGCTTGTTTTATAAAAACAAACAACATTTTAATCTGCCTCATAGATTAATCATTCAGTGATAACATAATCAAGTCCTACCATGTAGATCAAACAACATGTAAAACTCGGTAAAAGAAAACACTCCACATAAATCATTAAACAATATCTCTGTTTAAAAATGAAAAAATTCTCATAAGATTGTACAAACAGTGAATGAAAAAAGAAAAAAAATACCAAACAATAGCAATCATACAACATTAAACATGTAAATAAGTTAAAATCTGAGTGCCTATCAGTATAAGAACCCACATATGTGTACAATTTGAAAATAAAGCAAACCCTTCAGATAATTGTACATGCAACAACCCTGAAGATCTTTTTACTCTTTCTTTAAATTTCAAAATAGATAATTTTAAAAAAATCATAATATGCAGTAGCACTTTTTTTTTTAATTAAAATTAAATAATGTTTAAAGAATATTTTGCATGCATCATTTGATTTATTTAATTTGTATCCGCTTCTGAAAACATGTTATTTTTTAGAAAACGTGTAGATTCATTATAACCAGATTATATATCAATCAGGATTTTTCATATATAAGTATGGATGTAAATGAGCCTCAGTAAAATAGAGGCTTTTACCTGTTTAAGATGGAAATACGTATGGATCAATCTGTATCTTTGTTTGGCCTGTGCTTTAATATTAAAATGTTTGACTGGATCCATCGTCAGCAACCATTCTTTAGTAAATAGATCCTCGAACGAGATGCAATTCAAAATAAATAAAGAGATAAACATTAGGATACAAAAAAATATATTTTTTGAATGGATCTAACACAATAGACTGACTTTGAGCCAGATCGATATATTTTTTTAATAGATCTAACAGAATAGACTGATTTTGAACCATATCGACACATTTTTTGAATAGATCTAACACGATAGACTTATTTTGAATCATTTCTATACATTCTTTGAATAGATCTAACACGATAGACTGATTTTGATCCAGATCGAAAATTATTTTGAATAGCTCAATAACAATAGACTGATTTTGTTCAAGATCAATAAAAAGTGAACCATAAATTATATTTGTAAGCTTAAAAATTGTTCAAGAACCTGTACCTGATCAGAATCCCAGCAACTTTTAAATCTGACATAATTTGTTTTCGGAGTTCATAGATCTGAAGGGTTTGTGGTAGGTTACAGTTTTTATCAAGAAAATCTCAATGTATCGGTTGTTTGATTTCAACCAACCGAGATATAAGAAACAAAAAGGCAAAGATTAAGATGGTGGATTTTGGAAATTATGTAAAAAGCTTGGAAAATTGTGGGTTTCTGGGTATGAGGGAGAAGTGAAGCAGAGAGACGGGATGAGCGGCGGAGTGGAGTAGAGAGCGTTTTTGGAGATGAGCGGAGGAGTAAATAGGGTAAGGGTTGAAATGAGGTTGGGGGGCAATTTTTTAGGGTTATTTCTTATTTATACTTAAGGTTATAAGCTGAGGTGTGTTCATGACCGTTGGATTGTTCCTATTAAATCATGATCGTCAGATTGTGTGGAGTTGGTTTATGGGCTTGGATCCGGGTTTAATATTGGGCTTATCTGAATTCAAATTGGACGCATAATATTGGGCTTATGGGAATTCAATTTGTACTCAAATTAAATTGTTGTTTAGGTTGGATTTAATCATTTAAATGGGTTGAATTATTAATTCAAGCCCATAAAATATTTATAAATTAATTTTATTTTAAATTTATATAAATTTTAAAATTATATTATGATGTTTTAAAAATTTTAACGATTGTCTTTAAATTAAACCAATTATGCGTTAATGTATATATTTCAATTTTTTATTTCGAGTTCCATGCACATAAATTAATTTAATTTTGTTTGTAGATTTGATTATTTATTATGATGTAAGATATTTTTATCATATGTGTTTAATTTAAGTATAATATATGGTATAGTATACATTTGATTTCTTTTTGACATCAATCTTTATTACTATAGATTAATTTAATTTAATCTTCGTATTTTATTAATAATAAGTTTATTTTGGATTTTTTTGTAATTTTAGAGATATATTACGATATTATCAGATTATTTTGCTTCAAATATGTTATTATTCAATGAAATTTGAATTTGTTTTTTAGTTGTAATTGTTTAGATTTAAGTAGGTGAGAAAATATTTATTAAATTACATATATATTTATATATATGTAATTTATAAGATATTAATATGTTATTATTGAATGAATTCTCAATATGATTTAGTTGTGATTTTGTAGATTTAATTAGGTGAGTAAATATTAAATAGATTGAATATATACTTATATATAATTATTAATAAGGTATTTTTTTTATCAAATATGTTAATATTCAATGAATTATCAATATGATTTAGTTGTAACTTTGTAGATTTAAATAGGTGAGTAAATATTTATTAAATTTAATATATATTTATATATAATTTTTAATAAGATTTTTTTATCAAATATATTATTAATTAATGAATCATCAATATGATTTAGTTGTAATTGTGTAGATTTAAGTAGGTGGGTAAATATTTATTTAATTAAATGTAAGTATTTTGTACAATATTTTGTGTTGATAAAATTTTGAATTGAAGTAAGATATTAGAATAATATCTTAGTCCAATATTATGTTAATCTAAATGTGTTATCTGGTAATGTTATTAAATATATTATGCTTAATAAAAACCTGCATATGGTAATGTATAGATTTGATAATTTTATTTCAATTTTCATTCACGTAGATTAATTTTATTTGCTTTATTCATTCTTTTTATGAATGAATTGTGTGTAATTGTCTTAGGTCAGGAAATTATTTAATTTCTAAAAAAATTATGTTAGTATTAAATCAACGTAACTATTAATTATTTGATTGATGTATTTGTTTTCTTTATATAGATAATAACCTAGAGAGTTAGATTATTATATTGTTGGATTTATTTTTTTAGAAGGACAATAAATTTCTACAATATATTCGGGAACGTATAAATTTAAGATTATAAGTTCAAGGTTCATTTATGTTTATTAATTTAATTTAATTTTTTTATTTTTTATTCACTTATTTATGTATTTATGATTTCTTTGTTAAATTGATACTATTCTATATTTATGATTTTATTTATTTAAATATTTATGATTTTCTTTTTTACTTTACGATTGTCACAGGCAGTATGAATATGTCTGAGAATACATGCCCGTGCGTGACCTTAAGAGCGCTATCAAGCGCGAGCGCAAGTGAGAATACGACTCATTTAATGGATTTGAGGCTAAATTGCTCGCACGATTGTATATAATTCAACACATTGGATTCCATAATTTATATGTTGTTATGTTAATGTACTGTTAAAAACCGATGTTGGTCTTATTTATTTATCCAAACTAATGTCTATCCAACAATTCTTATAGGCTCTCTGATACCAAATGAGAATGTAACTATCGAGTCAAAAAGTCATAAGACTGGCAATAGAATTTCACCATTTCAAAGCTCGGCTCTGGGTGACGTCACTAATGGTATGTTTTTTAATTCGGCTCCAATGTTGAATTAAAATAATTTACGCTAAAATTGTTAAATCTGACGTGTATGCTTGTGACTTATAAAAACTGTAGTTATTCATTTGAGGCGGTTGTCTGGACCCCACAATGAACATTCAAACAATAGTTGTGGTGGTTCTAATTCAAGAGTATCCATTGACCTCACTATTGATGATCCTGTGGACCGTATAATTGTTGGTGATAGTAATTTTGTGACGAATTTAGTCCCGAATATTGACAAACTGGCACATGTAAATCACATATCGTCAACTTTGAGCTCTGGTCAGTTAAATCTCAAGACTAAAAAACAAAAAGTACTTTTTGATTGATTTATAAGTATCGTAGTTAAAATTGATCTATTGATTTGTATTGTTTCGGCTACAGCCCCGGTCAAGAGAAGACCCTATACACGAAGAAAGAATGTTGTTTCAAATCTTTCCGATGGTACAGTCATGGATATCGACAAATCGTCCAATGGCCGAAGAAAAACACTTCTATTAGTGCTGATCAGTAGTAATTTATTGAATTTTGGAATCATTTTTAGTTAGATTTTATCAAAATTACTCGTTACCAAGAGCATTCTTGTTTTTGAGTTACAGCTCCAATTAATAGACGACCCTACCCGCATAGGAAGAATACCGGTAGAGGGATCGATAGCTCAAGCAATGTAATTGATCTCATGAATGACCCGATCAGCAACAACCACTGCCATCGGGTACATATTTGTTTAAGTGTGATTTTGATATTAGTCCCACGAATATTTCTATCGTTATTAATATCAGTCTTGAAATATAAATTATTTAATTAATTAGTAGAGTATTGGGATATTGGAGATGCGAGTTATCATTGTAGGTTTTGTGGTGACATGTTTTGGTACGAGTAGAGTTCGAGCTTCCAGAATAACCCAACGAATCCAGACTGTTGAGGAATTTATTCTTGGCAATAATTCCTATTTTGTTATTTGTCTTTCTTAGGTACAGAATTAATTAGGAACTCTAGATTGTGTTTCCTAGTTTATTTATAAGACTTTATTTTCCTAGATTGTGTCTAGATTTTAGTATGCTTATTTACCAAGTTTAGAATTCTAGGATTATCTATTTAAGACAAGAAGAACTCTAAAGCTTGTCATGTTTTTTACGCACGGGATTTTAAGAAGACGGACGACGCAAGACGCAAGACGCACGAGCAAGAAAAGAACACGAAGACTACTTAGAGCCATTGTTCGAGATCGAAAAGCTATTTGAAGTTGCGTGACCAACGGAGAAGAGCTTGTTCAACTTAGGCGACAAGTATTTAGTATCATGTGTTTTGATACTTTAGTTTTCATATATTACTTAATATTTTTGTATTGATCGAAAAACAAGAAAGTAATATAGTTTTRGGGTTTGTACACCCAAGTTCACAAGTACTTTTACTTGTGAACTGAATTTGTTTTATCGTGTTCTTAAATTTTAAATCCGCTGCATATATTTATTTTACTCTGGTTGATGTTGTTAGTCAGTGTTGTTTAACATTGTTAACAACATCATAAAACTGAGACTTATTTTCAAAACCATATGCCTTCAAATTCTACAATTGGCATCTAGAGCGGGTTACTTAACTTTTTAAGTACTGATCCTTATTTTTAGGTGCTATGGATGCTCAAGGCAACCCAAGGCCTCCGATTCTCAATGGGGAGAACTACTCTCTCTGGAAACAGAGGATGCGGTGGCACTTAAAAAGCATTGACGAATGTGTATGGAAAACCGTCCTCCTTTGATGGGAAAGCCACGTGTTACTGATGGGGAAGGCGATACCTTTCCAAAAAAGGAAGTAGATTGGACTCCTGAGGAAGCAGCTGCTGCAAACTGGAATTCGAAATGCATCAATACCTTGTGTAGCTATGTAGATACAAGCTACTATCGAGTCATCAAGAATTAAGAGTCAGCAAAGGATGCATGGGATGCACTCCAAAGTGTGTGTGAAGGAACTGCGAGCGTGAAGAAATCAAGGCTGAATGTTAATGTTCACTTTTGAAGCGATGAGAATGGATGAGAAGGAGTCAATCATGGACTATGCCATGAGATTGTCAGACGTCACAAACGAGTGCAGAGAACTTGGTGAGGCAATAACTAACTCTCGAATTGCAGGAAAACTGCTGAGGTCTATTTCGAAGAAATATAATATGAAGGTGGTTGCCATAGACGAGTCTAAAGATGTTGATAACATTAAGTTCAACACCTTAGTTGGAAACCTTATGTAGTACGTGATGGAACACCTTGTTTCCAACTCAAAAGAGAAGAATGTTGCCTTTTCCTCTGATACAAATCCAGACAACTACGAAGATGATGAGGAGTTTGATTTCAATGGGATCCTAAAAAGGATGGAATCTACCACGCTTTAAGAAGATGAATTGTCATTTGTTACCCAACGTTTCAATAGTTTCTTGAAGAAGAAGAATAGACTTGGAGGCTCAAGCACGAAGACCAAGCCACAGGTGTCTACACCAAAATTTACTAGACGTGCTCTTCCCAGATCTCAGTCCACATCCTCAATTCCCAATGCATCCAACCCCACAAGACCTCTCAGTGAGGTGCAATGTCATGAATGTAAAGCTTGGGGACACTACAAGAATGAACGCCCTAACACTCTTAGGAAGAAAAGCATGGTTGCTACTGACTTCACTGAGGATGTCAATGATTCCGAGGCACCTGAACCTGTTCCATTCTTGTTTACACATGTTGTGTGGGACGACGACGTCCATGTTGATATCCTTGAAACGAACATCGTGTGCTTGAATACTGAATTTACTGATTACCATTAGGAATACGAGCTGCTAAGTGTTGAACACCAGCGACTATTTGTCAACTAGGGAAAACAGGTACTCAAGGTCAAGGATCTCATGAAAGAATTAGAAAAACTGACCAAAGAAAAGGATGATCAGCTTGACATAATTGTCCGTTTGGAAACATCTCTTACCAAGAAGGATGCTGAGTTAGAAAAGACGAAAACCGAGTTGACAAAGGTCCAAGGAACCATATCAAATATGAACAAGGGCAAGGCGAAGCTTGATGAAATCTTAGAGATAAGCTTCCCATAATCCTCGAAGCATGGAATTTGTTTCAAACCTAATCAACCAACGCAATTTTCAAGTCAAGAACAGAAATCTTCTAAACGACACAAAAAGCGAAGGAGACAGTTTGTGTGCCATCATTGTGGTGAACTAGGGCACATTAGGCCTTTTTGCTGGAAGATCATAGGCGAGAGAAGACACTTTCAGAGAACTAATGCGGCTGCTAAATCTAATGTTGGTTTCCATCATACCAACATCAATACCAACACCAGGTTCAAACAAGTGTGGGTCAAGAAAAATAACGTCAAGTGTAATATGATCCATACCTCCCTGAAGTCCCATGTCCCTGGAGCCTGTTATTTCGATAGTGGTTGCTCCAAGCATATGACTGGGTCAGAGGAGCTTCTTTCAAACATTGTCAGATTTCGAGGTGGAAAGGTAAAGTATGGTGGAGGCGCAAATGGCCAAATTGTTGGTCAAGGAACTCTCCATGTTCCCGGTGTTGTAACCCTGGAAAATGTGTTGCTAGTAGAAGGACTTGCTGCAAATTTAACTAGCATAAGTCAACTGTGCGACAGAGTCTTTAGTGTCAAATTCAACTGTGAGAAGTGTGAAGTCTATGAGGAGAATGGTCAATGTATCCTTATCGGACAGAGGACTTCAGATAATTGTTATCAAATCAACAGTGATGCTTTTTGAAAGTTATCTCAACTAAGTGATGCTGAGGTGTGGAATCATAAACTGGGGCATGTCAATTACAAGATGATGGACAGGTTGGCCAAAGAAGAAGCAGTGACTGGGCTTCCAAAGCTAAACACCAAGATCATTCCTGTTTGTGAGGCGTGCCAGAAAGGAAAGCAGGTCAGAGTACCACATCCAGTCCAGCAAAGTCTCACCACATCTTCTTGCTTTGAACTCCTTCATATGGATCTCATGGGTCCACTTGAGGTCGAGAGCCTTGGTGGTAAGAGGTATGTTTTAGTTATTGTCGACGATTTTTCTAGGTTCACTTGGGTAGAATTTCTAAAAGAAAAATCTGAAACTTTTGAGGCTTTTAAAAAACTTACAAAGAAGCTATGTGTAAGGTTCAATGTGAACATTGGTAGGATTAGAACTGATCACGGTAAGGAGTTTGAAAATGCATCTTTTTCTAAATACTGCACTTCAGAGGGCATTAGTCATGAATTTTCTTCACCTATTACTCCACAACAAAATGGCATAGCCGAATGCAAAAATAGGACTCTTGCTGAAATGACTAAAACTATGCTCATTTTAAATAGCATAGCAAAACGCTTTTGGGCTGAAGCAATGAACACTGCATGCCATATTATAAATAGAGCTTATTTTAGACCAGGTTCATGTGCTACTCCCTATGAGTTTTTCATGGGTAAAAAACCGAACTTGAGCTATTTTCATGTGTTTGGATGTATTTGCTATGTGCTCAACGATAGAAATCATCTAGCTAAACTGGACTCAAAAAGTGACAAGTGCATTTTCATGGGTTATTCCCAAAATAGTCATGCATATAGGTTGTTTAATCTTAGAACTCGAAGCATGTTGGAGTCAGTTAATGTCAAGTTCGACGATCTAACGAGTGGAGTCAAACATACTGAGGATAATGATCTGGTTTATGATCAAAATCCTCAAGAAAATGTCACTTCTATTTCAGATGATAGTGCAGGAATTGAGAACCGAGATGCAAGTGCTGAATCCAGAGAATTGAGAGATGTTGATACCAATGTTGATACTGGGATCACAACATCAGAACCAAAATCAAGCCAAGCCGCCACAGAATTAGATTCTAATTCAGAAGACGAAGATCCAGCTGATCCCATCGATCTACGTCAGAGAGATATCCCATCCAGGACTCAAAAAAACCACTCCATGGGCCAAATTATCGGTGATTTAGACAAAAGGAGTACAAGATGGAGACAGATAAATTTCAAGGAAATGGTCAGGTATGTGTGTCTGTCTACAAATTGTTCTAAGATTCATGAATCTTTGTACCTCTCTAAAATAAAGCCCAAGCGAGTGGAGGATGCGCTCAAGGATGAGTTCTGGACTCGGGCAATGCTAGAAGAGCTGGACCAGCTCGCCAAAAAAGACGTTTGGGATTTAGTGCCACGACCAGAAAATTCCCACGTGACGGGAAAAAGTGGATATTCAAGAACAAGACTGATGAAGCAGGCAACATTGTGAGGAACAAATCTCGACTGGTTGCACAAGAGTATACACAAATTAAAGGGATCGATTTTGATAAAACATTTGCCCCTGTTGCCCGCATTGAGTCGGTAAGACTTTTGCTTTCTGTTGCTTGTTATATGAAGATTTCATTGCATCAAATGGACATTAAGAGTGCTTTTTTAAATGGAGTCTTGAGTGAAGAAGTGTATGTTGAGCAGCCTAAAGGATTTGTGGATCCTCAAAAACAAAATTTTGTTTCAAAACTGAAAAAGGCTCTTTATGGTTTAAAAAAAGCTCCAAAAGCTTGGTATGAAAGGATTACTCAATATTTGCTTTATTTGAACTTTAGACGAGGGGAAGTTGATAAAACTTTGTTCCTTCTTAAATCCAATAAACACATTTTAATCGTCCAAATTTATGTGGATGATATTATTTTTGGATCCACTAACGGGCAGATGGTCAAGGAGTTTGTTACTCGAATGTCCGATACATTCGAGATGAGCATGGAAGGTAACCTCTCATACTTTCTTGGTTTACAAATCAAACAGCTTGATGACGGTATTTTCCTTTCCCAGGCTAAATATGCTAAGAACTTAGTTAAAAAGTTTGGTTTAGAAAGTGAAACTCACAATAAAATGCCACTGGGAAAAACTGTGAAGCTGTCGAGAGAAGATGTTGGTAAGGGTGTTGATAACACCATGTATAGAAGTATGATAGGGAGTTTGTTGTATTTAACAGCAAGTAGACCAGATATTATGTATAGTGTGTGCTTATGTGCTAGATATCAGTCAAATCCAAAAGAGTCACACTTAAAAGCAGTTAAAAGAATAATAAGGTATATTACTGGTACAACGGAAATAGGTGTGTGGTACACAAAAGATACTGGTACTGAAATTGTAGGGTACACTGATTCGGATTGGGCTGGGGATGTGGTAGATAGAAAGAGTACTACTGGGGGATGTTTTTTTCTTGGTAATAATCTAATCTCTTGGTACAGCAAAAAGCAAAATTGTATATCTCTTTCTACAGTTGAAGCCGAGTACATTGCAGCTGGAAGTGCGTGCACACAATTATTGTGGATGAACAAGATGATAGAGGACTACGGTCTGCACAGTAGCATCTTGACTGTGCTGTGTGACAATTCCAGTGCCATTGACATCTCCAAAAATCCAGTCCAGCATTCTCGAATCAAACACATTGACATAAGGTACCACTTTATTCGAGATCTAGTTGAGAGGAAGATTGTTAGCCTTGAGCATATTGGAACAGATAATCAGCTTGCTGACATATTCACAAAGGCATTAGATTTTGAGACCTTCTCTCGTTTCAGGAGAGATCTCGGTATGTGCATTGTCTGAACCAATGTTAGTTTGTGATGTTGTGACACCCTATATCAACATCAGTCACAACATCTGTATACTTTTGCATGCATTTTTATTTTTTTAATACATAATCCTAATACATTGAGTTTGATTGAAAGTGCAATAAGGTCTTGTGTTGAAATAAAAGTGATGGCAAAAAGAACCAACCTCTTCAATTAGGTGATTGTGGGATTTTGCCCGCAGAAACTGGTTTTCTCCCAGGTCCAAAAACAAGAGGTTTTTAACAGCAATTGCTGAAGATTAAAATATTCAAATCCCTTCAAGGATGAAGAAAATCTGGATACAAAATGATCCAATCTTTAAATATCACCTTCTTGAGAGATCTTGACGTAGTCATTAACTTGGGTTAAGGGGTAAGTTTCCATTGATTTCACCTAAGGCAATGTTGGTTTATAATTTATCAGTAATAAAAAGCAACACTGGATCAAGTTACTGAAATCATAATATGTTTTTGTAAATTCTTTTAGGTCATATATTTTAAGCATCTCGTAGGACATTCATACTTTGTGAAGATGCCATCTTGCTGTGCGTTTTGTTGCTTGTGTTCTTTGTCTATCTTGAAAACTCTTAATTTTGTTTTGAATTGAGTTAACTAAGTGTTTCAGTGGTGTTAAAATCGGACAAATGGACAGGTAATAACGAGGAAAATTTGGTGATTGAAAATTAACATTGCACAAGATTGATACTACTGGGCTGATGGTTCAATTTTTCTAGCTTTGTACTTCGGCCGATTTTGTGTTCAGGGCTGTGCAATTTAAATTTTGTTAAAAGGTAGAGATAATGGTAAGAGATAATGGGATTGTTATATGATCACGTAGCCTAAACTGAGGGGGGATGGTGCTTTTTAAAAGGAAATAAAAAGGGACGTGCTTAAGCCCTAAAATCTGCAAGGGGTGAAATTAGGGATTTTTTCTTTTATTTTCTTACCTTCTCTCTCCTTCAACGGTCATTTTTTTAGGATAAATACTGGTTCTCTTTTTACCGTTTGATCACTAATCCCCTGCAAATTGAACTCTTAAGCTCTCCTTATCTCTCTCCAATTTTCTCAATTTTCTTGTCTTCTCTTGTGTGTCTGGGAATCTGCAGGATGACAAACTCGCCGCCGCCTTCATCTGTTCCAGAATTGTCAGCAGAGCTCTGCCGCCCCGGCGAACATGTTTCGGCGCCGTATGTGAAAATTGGAGGCCTGGATATACGCGCCGAAATTGGTGGTGGTTCATCTTCAAACCCACCACCAGTAACAACATCACCGCCTTGCTCACCACCGCTCGATTTTCAACATGTAGTCCCAGCTCCATCACCGGTTGACGCCGTTCCTATGTCGCAGGTGTTCCCCGGTCAGCCCGAGAATGAAATTGATGTTTATAATCTCCCAGATTTATCTTTTGTTGCTGAGACGTTTGGAAGAGTGGGGAACCCTATCTTGAAGAGGTCCCGACGCTTGCGTAACATACCACCCGACGTTGTGCCGCCTGCAGTACCGAAGAGCAAGGCGAGGCCGCGCCGCAATGTGCTGATTGAGCATATGAACCTCATGGAGGATTGATTAGAGTAGATTTGTCCTTATTTTTATTAGCTTTTTAGTTCGTTTTTCTATTTTTTTTTGGTATAAGTTGGACGATTTAAGCATAATTCCGTATTTTTATAATCCCAGCTTATTTTACCGCATTTTGATCGTAATTGATGCAAATAGGT
Source organism: Phtheirospermum japonicum (assembly GCA_014905375.1). Classification (NCBI taxonomy): domain Eukaryota; kingdom Viridiplantae; phylum Streptophyta; class Magnoliopsida; order Lamiales; family Orobanchaceae; genus Phtheirospermum; species Phtheirospermum japonicum. The sequence goes on along the minus strand of BMAC01000420.1, from coordinate 867,247 downwards.
GATATTTTGTTGTTTTCACCTTACAGCTAAGTAACCGGAAGAGTTCAGTGCGTCATAGACGAAGTTCGATGTTCAAGAATAGGAGAACGAGCTTTCCGGCGAAACGAGTAGAAAAAGATCGAGAGACAGAGACAGACGCTCTGTCGCGTAGACTGACACGAGCGTCGATGCTCCGTCGATGCGAGCCATGATCCGCGTCAGTCGACGCTAGGCCGACGCACCGTCGACGCTACGTTCTGAAGCGTCGATTGAAAGGGCGTCAGTCGACGCAACGTCGACGCAACATTCTGAAGCGTCGACCGAAGGGGTGTCAGTCGACGAAGCGTCGACGCAACTTTCTGAAGTGTCGATCCATGACCGTGTCAGTCGACGCAACCGCCCAGCCGACGCGCACAACCAGGCAGCACCAACACCGAGCACCAATGCGCGTCAATCGACGCACCGTCGACACGACGGCCCAGAATTCGGATTTTAGGGTTTCTTGTGAGCCAAGACTTGCAATATCTATATAAACCCTCTATATTTTGGATTTTTAAGAGGAGAGACACCAGAGACACATAATACACGACCACCTAGGGTTCCATAGTTTCCAATAACAATAATTCCACATCTCATAACGAGATTTGAAGACGGAGATCAAGGATCGAAGAACAATGCGTCCAAAACATCGAATTCGAGCTCGGGATTCAGTCTTCGCCCAAGATCAACGTTCAAACTCCGGAATAGATGGAGCTTTTTACTGCTTTCATTAGTTCCAATAAGTACTCTAAACTCTTAGATAATTTCGTAAGTTAATTTCTTAGTTAATGCTTGAACTAGTTTAATTAGCTTAATCGTTTTATGCTTGTTATTGGATATTGGTTTAATCTAGTTTATTTATGCACCTTGATTTATGCTCAATTATTCGTTCTTAGATTCGTATGATTCAATTGCTTGAGGGAAGTTATTATATTTATGCTTTATATTCGTTGCTTTAAATTCTTAGTTCTTAAGTTCAAGTAGTTTAAATTATTACTCGTAATTGATAATCTAATTAGAATAATTATTTTAATTAGCCTTAGTTTAATTATTGCTTTAGTTTATAATGATCAACTCAATATCTCTTAAAACCTCAATTGTACATGTATTTTACTTTAGTTCATAAATTGAGAAAAACATCCGAAAGACCGAACAGTTGTTTCCTCGAGAGATACGACTCGAGTCAAAATTATCACCCTACAAGTACCTCGTACTCTTGCGAGCAAACTTACATACTTTTAAATTAATTAATAAAAAAGGGGTGAACAAAAGTTTGGATAAATAACTTGGCGCCGTTTCCGGGGAAGCAACGAGTAGGAATTTAAGATGTTTTTCATTTTTTTTTCTTTTTGATTTATTAGTTTCTTTTTACTTTCATTTTACTTTTATTTCGCACTTGGTCTCTGCCATTTGGTACGTTGATGTGTTTTGAGTTTATGCAAGGAAGGCGATCACTTCAACGCGACCTTTCACCATTCATTGACAACGTCCACCGTTCAAATTCGCCAAGACCAAGACCCGCTTTTATTCCCGAGGACAATTCCTCGACAGCAACTGATTTTGCTTGTGATCAAGCTCCCGACATTATGTTAGGAGCACATTCGTTTCGAAACGGCGATTCACCACCGAGATCACCACCACGCCCCATTCGAAATGGGTATGGTAGTGAACCAATCGTTTTGCATGGACAACCACAACCCCGAGCCAATTGGGCTAATTGTCAGCAACACATGGAGAACGTGAGACGAGACGAGGGGAGAAACGAAGGAGTTAACCAGCAAGCACAACATAGTCAATCACCAACCCAACATGGCAAATATGAGGCAAAACGAAGAGGTGAACGACAATGTCATGCGTCAACACAACATCGAGAACATGGCATTTAGGAATGAGGATTTTCTGCAGCGTGATGCTTATGTTAACAATCAAAGGCACGTGAACGAGTGGTTGGAGAATCAAGATCATGGTTACGAGCAAAACAATTTCGGAAGAAGATACGAGCGCGAGAACCATTACGCATATGATGATCACTACGAGAGAGCAAATGACCGAGTTAGGGAACCAAGGGGAGATCGAGCACCTAGGCAGCGCGATTTGGCGCGTCCAAAGGTTGTACCCTTTAGGTCCGCTATTGTTCTTGGACCTATAGCAAGAGAAGTGGAGATCAAACCGCACCAACTTAATTTACTCCGACTTTTCCACGGAAGTGCTCATGAAGACCCTTTGGCATTTTTAAATTATTTTGTAGATGAAGTTGGAAGATTCGTGGTTCATGGCCTTCACCAAGAGGAGGTACAAATGATTTGTTTCCCATATAGTATGAAGGACAAGGCAAAGTCATGGCTACTATCCCTAGAGCCTGGTTCGTTGACTGACTGGGATATGATCAGTGAGAAATTTTTAAATCAATACTATTCGGCCCAAACTACGGGGCATCTTCGGCGGCAAATTGCTACTTTTGAGCAGTTGGAGGGAGAGCAATTTCATGAAACTTGGGAACGTTACAAGACGCTTTTGCAAGCTTGCCCCCACCACAACTATTCTCCGGAGATGACTAACCAGTTTTTCTTCGATGGTTTATTGGACCATGGGAAACGAGAAGTAGAGATAGCAGCGGGAGGAGATTTTGGAGATTTGGACAGCCACCGGGCGAGGCGGGTGTTGGAAAAGCAAAGCGAAAAATCTAGACAAACCAACTCTCGGCCTCGTAAAATGAGGGTTAACGAAGTTTCCATCCCCGATCCTGATTTAGATGACGGCAAGTTAGTGAAGGCGAAATGTGAGGAGATATTTGACGAGAAATTAGCTGCTTGGAAAGCCGAGCGAGCTAGCAAGGCCCACTGCACAAAGGATGGCCGTAACATGTAACCAGTGTGGATCCCCCCCAGCAT
>BMAC01000420.1:823947-836415 GCA_014905375.1 Phtheirospermum japonicum | reverse complement strand
TACAAGTTTAGAGTTAAATAAATAAGTTCTATAAAAATGGAACCTTTTTGTATTTTAAATTTTTATTATTCAATCTCTATTAAAATAATTTCAATGAAATTTAAATTAAACTATGAACCAAAAATCATTATTTGGAGTTTTGTAAAAGTGTTAAGGTAATTAAACTTTGACTCCTTTATTTAATTAAAATATTAGTCACTATTTTAAAATACTCATTTTTTTAGAAAATTAATATTCCATGGACATAGGGATTGAATTGTAATGAATCAAACTTCAAAACCAAAAATATGACAGTAAGTAATAATTATTTTAAGGGTGCGGGGTCATTTTTAATAATTTTCATTTAGCTCCCTTTATTTTGGCTAGACGACAAAAGTCGACTAGTTTCTTTAAAAATTCATAACTCGTGAATCAAACGTCGCCTTAATGTAAAATTAAATTTTAAACCTTTAAAATAAAATAAAGAATGTATGGTCATAATTTCTATTATTTATTTATCTCTATAAAATTATAGCTTGACCCCAAAATTTCTACAATTTAGTTTTAGCGAATAATTTAAATTTAATATTTTTACAAGTTAATAAAATTATTAGGAATGGACATGAGTCTATACCAGACCTAAAAGAGTTGAAATTTATCATATTTTAAGGAAATATTAGCAGGTTTTCTAAAACTTTCCCATTTGACCCTCAACTCTCTCAAAATTGTATTGGAAGCATGGGCCACGATGTTAATATATCCTTGTAATATTAGCTCCATGTATACAAACTTATGTAAACTTATGTAATATTTATCGTCTAAGCAGCTGATATGTATTATTCCATCAATTAAGAAAAGTATTTTATATATACTAAATATTTTGATTTTCAATCCTCATAATACTTTATCTTATGGCTATCGTTAAAATTTATTATTATTATTATTATTATTATTATTATTATTATTATTAGAGCATTTAATATATTTTAGGATCTTTTCCTAAACTATATACCTTTAGGACTTAACATTGGTGTTTAATTTTTAGAATATTTAAACTTAGTAAACTTTATAAATTTCTATGGTTTTATAACTCTTCCATTTAAAAGAAATCAAGGTGGAGGTAATATAATATTAATAGCAAGGCGTTTATTGAATTTAATTAATATATAGATAAAAGCAAAATTTATCAGATTTACAGGGTCTCACAAAGTATAATGCTTATCTTATAGATTTGCAAAATATTTGTTTTAAATATATCTCTTTGTGCCTATAAGATTATCTATAGTAAACCCTAACAACCTAAATTTTACCATCGCACAGCAGTTCAGTTTAATAGGGTTTACTATTCTTAAAAAACAAACATGCATACACACACAACTGAATATCGGAATACAAACATAGGACATGTAATTATATTTGGAGCAGCGCATTGCGAGTAATCAATATGAGGAGGAAGACCGATATCATACGAAAAAGAGCACAAACAAACATCACAATGGAAGGTAATTCTTTTTTTTAATTATTCTTTAAACTGAATATCAGTAAGAATCTATCATACCTGTTTTTCATGTAAATCCTTTAAATCAGCAGTTTAGAACTACACAAATTAATATTGCATTTATATGTTATTAAGCTGTTTTGAAAAACTTAACAGGAGTGAGATGCATAAAATGTTTTTTACCTGTTTAAGTGCAGTCCTATGAGTTGTTTTGCCCGACATGTGTGTCTTTCCAAGTTATCTACACCTGTGATAAAGCAAAGACACAGTTAATATTTAGCTGTTGTTTATTAAGTATAAATTCTATTTGTGTATAAGTATATTAGTTTGAAATTTATTACTTATCTTTTATTGTTTGTGTGATACCCTTGCTCATCAATGCTTCTTTAGTTTCTCTTTTCCAAATCTGAGATATAAACAAAACTCCTTTCATTTATGTGATAAGAACATATAGTTAATACTGTTTTCTATTCAACTAAACAATGTTTTTTTTTAAATGACAGTGTAAGTGTAATGTAAGGATGGCATATTGGTATTTATCTTTTTTCATGCTGTGTGTTACCCAGAGTATATGTTCCTTAACCTGCAATATTAATGCTATAAGTTTTAGATTAAACATATACAAATAAATATTGCATTATAAATATAAAATAGTAGATTATATAAAATTTATTCAATTGTTAGTTTTTTAAAAGATATGTCTTCGTTCGTGGCATTGTTACACCTACTTAGATCCTGAACTCTATTCAAAGGCATTATCATACTACGATAGGTCATGTCAGGTTTCCAGCCGATAAACTTAGATATATCTAAAATTTTCAACCCCAGAAGTATGAATTGAATTATGTTCAAAGTTAATTTGTATACTTGTCTTTTTTCGACTGTTAATACTCCATTGGATTATCTTCCTTGCTTCCTTCCTTCCTTTTCTCAGCAACAGTTTGCATTTTAAAGGAAAATATATTAACATAAAATAACTTAAGTAAATAAAAAGCAAACCAATTACAAAGTGTTAAAATACTCAAAGCAAAATGTTAATGTGTTAACATACTCAAAGCAGAATGAAAATATTTATATTTTAAAACATAAACAGTTTTATCAGAAAGCTTGTTTTATAAAAACAAACAACATTTTAATCTGCCTCATAGATTAATCATTCAGTGATAACATAATCAAGTCCTACCATGTAGATCAAACAACATGTAAAACTCGGTAAAAGAAAACACTCCACATAAATCATTAAACAATATCTCTGTTTAAAAATGAAAAAATTCTCATAAGATTGTACAAACAGTGAATGAAAAAAGAAAAAAAATACCAAACAATAGCAATCATACAACATTAAACATGTAAATAAGTTAAAATCTGAGTGCCTATCAGTATAAGAACCCACATATGTGTACAATTTGAAAATAAAGCAAACCCTTCAGATAATTGTACATGCAACAACCCTGAAGATCTTTTTACTCTTTCTTTAAATTTCAAAATAGATAATTTTAAAAAAATCATAATATGCAGTAGCACTTTTTTTTTTAATTAAAATTAAATAATGTTTAAAGAATATTTTGCATGCATCATTTGATTTATTTAATTTGTATCCGCTTCTGAAAACATGTTATTTTTTAGAAAACGTGTAGATTCATTATAACCAGATTATATATCAATCAGGATTTTTCATATATAAGTATGGATGTAAATGAGCCTCAGTAAAATAGAGGCTTTTACCTGTTTAAGATGGAAATACGTATGGATCAATCTGTATCTTTGTTTGGCCTGTGCTTTAATATTAAAATGTTTGACTGGATCCATCGTCAGCAACCATTCTTTAGTAAATAGATCCTCGAACGAGATGCAATTCAAAATAAATAAAGAGATAAACATTAGGATACAAAAAAATATATTTTTTGAATGGATCTAACACAATAGACTGACTTTGAGCCAGATCGATATATTTTTTTAATAGATCTAACAGAATAGACTGATTTTGAACCATATCGACACATTTTTTGAATAGATCTAACACGATAGACTTATTTTGAATCATTTCTATACATTCTTTGAATAGATCTAACACGATAGACTGATTTTGATCCAGATCGAAAATTATTTTGAATAGCTCAATAACAATAGACTGATTTTGTTCAAGATCAATAAAAAGTGAACCATAAATTATATTTGTAAGCTTAAAAATTGTTCAAGAACCTGTACCTGATCAGAATCCCAGCAACTTTTAAATCTGACATAATTTGTTTTCGGAGTTCATAGATCTGAAGGGTTTGTGGTAGGTTACAGTTTTTATCAAGAAAATCTCAATGTATCGGTTGTTTGATTTCAACCAACCGAGATATAAGAAACAAAAAGGCAAAGATTAAGATGGTGGATTTTGGAAATTATGTAAAAAGCTTGGAAAATTGTGGGTTTCTGGGTATGAGGGAGAAGTGAAGCAGAGAGACGGGATGAGCGGCGGAGTGGAGTAGAGAGCGTTTTTGGAGATGAGCGGAGGAGTAAATAGGGTAAGGGTTGAAATGAGGTTGGGGGGCAATTTTTTAGGGTTATTTCTTATTTATACTTAAGGTTATAAGCTGAGGTGTGTTCATGACCGTTGGATTGTTCCTATTAAATCATGATCGTCAGATTGTGTGGAGTTGGTTTATGGGCTTGGATCCGGGTTTAATATTGGGCTTATCTGAATTCAAATTGGACGCATAATATTGGGCTTATGGGAATTCAATTTGTACTCAAATTAAATTGTTGTTTAGGTTGGATTTAATCATTTAAATGGGTTGAATTATTAATTCAAGCCCATAAAATATTTATAAATTAATTTTATTTTAAATTTATATAAATTTTAAAATTATATTATGATGTTTTAAAAATTTTAACGATTGTCTTTAAATTAAACCAATTATGCGTTAATGTATATATTTCAATTTTTTATTTCGAGTTCCATGCACATAAATTAATTTAATTTTGTTTGTAGATTTGATTATTTATTATGATGTAAGATATTTTTATCATATGTGTTTAATTTAAGTATAATATATGGTATAGTATACATTTGATTTCTTTTTGACATCAATCTTTATTACTATAGATTAATTTAATTTAATCTTCGTATTTTATTAATAATAAGTTTATTTTGGATTTTTTTGTAATTTTAGAGATATATTACGATATTATCAGATTATTTTGCTTCAAATATGTTATTATTCAATGAAATTTGAATTTGTTTTTTAGTTGTAATTGTTTAGATTTAAGTAGGTGAGAAAATATTTATTAAATTACATATATATTTATATATATGTAATTTATAAGATATTAATATGTTATTATTGAATGAATTCTCAATATGATTTAGTTGTGATTTTGTAGATTTAATTAGGTGAGTAAATATTAAATAGATTGAATATATACTTATATATAATTATTAATAAGGTATTTTTTTTATCAAATATGTTAATATTCAATGAATTATCAATATGATTTAGTTGTAACTTTGTAGATTTAAATAGGTGAGTAAATATTTATTAAATTTAATATATATTTATATATAATTTTTAATAAGATTTTTTTATCAAATATATTATTAATTAATGAATCATCAATATGATTTAGTTGTAATTGTGTAGATTTAAGTAGGTGGGTAAATATTTATTTAATTAAATGTAAGTATTTTGTACAATATTTTGTGTTGATAAAATTTTGAATTGAAGTAAGATATTAGAATAATATCTTAGTCCAATATTATGTTAATCTAAATGTGTTATCTGGTAATGTTATTAAATATATTATGCTTAATAAAAACCTGCATATGGTAATGTATAGATTTGATAATTTTATTTCAATTTTCATTCACGTAGATTAATTTTATTTGCTTTATTCATTCTTTTTATGAATGAATTGTGTGTAATTGTCTTAGGTCAGGAAATTATTTAATTTCTAAAAAAATTATGTTAGTATTAAATCAACGTAACTATTAATTATTTGATTGATGTATTTGTTTTCTTTATATAGATAATAACCTAGAGAGTTAGATTATTATATTGTTGGATTTATTTTTTTAGAAGGACAATAAATTTCTACAATATATTCGGGAACGTATAAATTTAAGATTATAAGTTCAAGGTTCATTTATGTTTATTAATTTAATTTAATTTTTTTATTTTTTATTCACTTATTTATGTATTTATGATTTCTTTGTTAAATTGATACTATTCTATATTTATGATTTTATTTATTTAAATATTTATGATTTTCTTTTTTACTTTACGATTGTCACAGGCAGTATGAATATGTCTGAGAATACATGCCCGTGCGTGACCTTAAGAGCGCTATCAAGCGCGAGCGCAAGTGAGAATACGACTCATTTAATGGATTTGAGGCTAAATTGCTCGCACGATTGTATATAATTCAACACATTGGATTCCATAATTTATATGTTGTTATGTTAATGTACTGTTAAAAACCGATGTTGGTCTTATTTATTTATCCAAACTAATGTCTATCCAACAATTCTTATAGGCTCTCTGATACCAAATGAGAATGTAACTATCGAGTCAAAAAGTCATAAGACTGGCAATAGAATTTCACCATTTCAAAGCTCGGCTCTGGGTGACGTCACTAATGGTATGTTTTTTAATTCGGCTCCAATGTTGAATTAAAATAATTTACGCTAAAATTGTTAAATCTGACGTGTATGCTTGTGACTTATAAAAACTGTAGTTATTCATTTGAGGCGGTTGTCTGGACCCCACAATGAACATTCAAACAATAGTTGTGGTGGTTCTAATTCAAGAGTATCCATTGACCTCACTATTGATGATCCTGTGGACCGTATAATTGTTGGTGATAGTAATTTTGTGACGAATTTAGTCCCGAATATTGACAAACTGGCACATGTAAATCACATATCGTCAACTTTGAGCTCTGGTCAGTTAAATCTCAAGACTAAAAAACAAAAAGTACTTTTTGATTGATTTATAAGTATCGTAGTTAAAATTGATCTATTGATTTGTATTGTTTCGGCTACAGCCCCGGTCAAGAGAAGACCCTATACACGAAGAAAGAATGTTGTTTCAAATCTTTCCGATGGTACAGTCATGGATATCGACAAATCGTCCAATGGCCGAAGAAAAACACTTCTATTAGTGCTGATCAGTAGTAATTTATTGAATTTTGGAATCATTTTTAGTTAGATTTTATCAAAATTACTCGTTACCAAGAGCATTCTTGTTTTTGAGTTACAGCTCCAATTAATAGACGACCCTACCCGCATAGGAAGAATACCGGTAGAGGGATCGATAGCTCAAGCAATGTAATTGATCTCATGAATGACCCGATCAGCAACAACCACTGCCATCGGGTACATATTTGTTTAAGTGTGATTTTGATATTAGTCCCACGAATATTTCTATCGTTATTAATATCAGTCTTGAAATATAAATTATTTAATTAATTAGTAGAGTATTGGGATATTGGAGATGCGAGTTATCATTGTAGGTTTTGTGGTGACATGTTTTGGTACGAGTAGAGTTCGAGCTTCCAGAATAACCCAACGAATCCAGACTGTTGAGGAATTTATTCTTGGCAATAATTCCTATTTTGTTATTTGTCTTTCTTAGGTACAGAATTAATTAGGAACTCTAGATTGTGTTTCCTAGTTTATTTATAAGACTTTATTTTCCTAGATTGTGTCTAGATTTTAGTATGCTTATTTACCAAGTTTAGAATTCTAGGATTATCTATTTAAGACAAGAAGAACTCTAAAGCTTGTCATGTTTTTTACGCACGGGATTTTAAGAAGACGGACGACGCAAGACGCAAGACGCACGAGCAAGAAAAGAACACGAAGACTACTTAGAGCCATTGTTCGAGATCGAAAAGCTATTTGAAGTTGCGTGACCAACGGAGAAGAGCTTGTTCAACTTAGGCGACAAGTATTTAGTATCATGTGTTTTGATACTTTAGTTTTCATATATTACTTAATATTTTTGTATTGATCGAAAAACAAGAAAGTAATATAGTTTTTGGGTTTGTACACCCAAGTTCACAAGTACTTTTACTTGTGAACTGAATTTGTTTTATCGTGTTCTTAAATTTTAAATCCGCTGCATATATTTATTTTACTCTGGTTGATGTTGTTAGTCAGTGTTGTTTAACATTGTTAACAATATTATAAAACTGAGACTTATTTTCAAAACCATAGTGCTTCAAATTTTACACAGACTACAATGGGTGTTGTAGTTGCGGCATCGTTTCTCCATGAATTGTTGCATGGAACCAACAAAAGAAGCAAACACTTTCAGTGTAACACTATATCATATTATAGTATGTTCAGCTTTACATCCATGAGGGGGAAGATTAATAGTGATATAAACAAAGGAGGTGGTCCTCCCATTTTCAAAATACACAATCAGAACTACCACCTGATTGGTGGTCTATTGCCAGAAAATGGTGGAACCCCTAAGTTTGCACAACTCTACGTATATGATACGGAACATGAAGTTTCCCACCAGATAAATTCAGCGAGGTTTGTTGTGTGAAAAGTAATTATAATATTTATAATCTTGAAAGTCTTGTTATTATTTACGGCATGGCTTATATTTAATGAAACTTCTTTTGTGTCGACTGTGTTGTGAAGTAGGCAAGTAGGATTGGCTAATAACCTGTGTGAAGAGATTGTTGACAGGCTGAAGCAAATGTTAGACAACCAGAACGAACTTGTGAATACATTTAGAATGGCAAAGGATAAAATGCAGGAGTGAGGTCATACTAATGTTCGGGTACGTCTTATTGGCAAGAGGACCAATAACGGGGATGAACGTACATGTAATCTACCCACTTGCAATGAAGTTGTTGTGTTGGTTATCGGTGAATTTGATCCAGCTTTGGGGGATAGGGACATAATGGTTGAATCTCGGAGTGGTTCTTTGAGCAGGATAAATGAGCTGAATGCATCATATTTGGCCTTGTAGTATCCTCAGTTGTTACCTTATAGAAAGGATGGTTACATAGAGAATATTACTTTTATGGAGAGAAAGAAGAAAACTGAGAAGGGATGGAAATATATCAGTGTCCGTGAATACTTTACATTCAGACTTCATGACAGGGAGGACGATCCCTCTATTATTCTTTCGTCCCGATAATTATTTCAGCAATTTGTCGTGGATTCGTATACCATGGTCGAGACGTCTCGATTAAAGTATATTCGATTTAATCAGAAGAAACTTCGGTGTGATATCTACAGGGGTTTGGCTGATGCTATCATGCATGGTGATGTTGATCTGTCTGCCCGGGGCAAGCGTATTATATTGCCATCTTCCTTTACCAGTGGAGCCCGCTTAATGATGTCCATATGTCGCATATTCAGTTATCCTGATTTGTTTATAACGTTCACGTGCAATCCAAGTTGGCCCGAGATTGTTCGTTTCTTAGATGCACGTAATCTTAGAACTGAGGATAGGCCAGACATCATCTACAGAATTCTTAAGGCGAAGTTGGGCGAGCTGATAGAAGATCATCACCAGAATCAAATATTTGGGCAGGCCATTGCAGGTGAGTAGAAGATTACCTTTATCCAATACGATGTGTCGGTTGTTATAGTGTTCCATAATATATGTCTGTGTTTCTGTTTGAACTATCCATTATAATATATATTTTTTAAATATTTGCAATTGTGTACACGATAGAGTTTCAGAAGTGTGGGTTGCCGCATGCTCACATATTGTTGTTCCTGGTGAAAGAGACCAAGTATCCGACTCCTGTGGATATAGATTGGATAACTTCGGCCGAAATACCTGATGAGGTTTCTGACCACACGTACTATAAAGCCGTGAAAAAATATATGATACACGGACCATGTGATGTTGTAAAGAAAAACTCCCCGTGCATGGTTGAGGTCCGGTGCACGAAGAATTTCCTAAAACAGTACGTGGAGGCTACGTTGATTGACGATGAGGGTTATCCGCATTACAGATGTAGAGATAATGGGAGAACACTAGAAAAGGGTGGTGTCCCCTAGACAACAGATATGTTGTCCCTCACAATCATCGATTATTGATGAAATACGGTGCCTACATCGATGTGGAATGGTGCAACCAATCAATGTCTATCAAGTATTTGTTCAAGTATGTCGACAATGGTCACGGTCGTGTGGCCGCTTCTTTCTATCATAGCACTGACTATGGTGAATCTGGAAAACCCATTGACGAAGTGGACAAGTACTACGACTGCAGGTATGTTTCTTCGTGTGAGGCGGCATGGAGGTTGTTGGGTTTCGAACTACAGTATAAGTACCCTCCAGTCATGCGTCTCATCTTCCATCTGGATAACGAACAGAGCATTGTTTATGAAGAGGACGAGGATGTAGAGGATGTCCTGAATAAAAAAACAGACAAGGAAAGCATGTTCCTTGAATGGATGGAAGCGAATAAGATATTTCCTCAAGCAAGACTTCTGACATATGCGGAGGCACCCTTCGAGTTTGTATGGGACAGGTAGCAAGGAAGTTTAAGCCTAGGCAATACATTCCGTGTGTTGGTAGGTTGTATTACGTTCCCCCTGGCTGTGGGGATAATTACTACCGGAGGTACTTGCTTACTGTTGTCCGCGGAGCTACTTGCCACGCAGACTATAGGAAGCACGATGGTGTTCAGCATGTGTCGTACCGTGAGGTATGTTATGCACAGGGTTTGTTGGAAGACGATAGGGAGTACATTGATGGCATCACCGAAGCAAGTGAGTGGGCCTTCCCTCACTCTCTTAGGTGTCTTTTTGTGTCGCTGTTGTCGGCTAATACTCTGACTAGGCCCGAGGATGTGCGGGACAAGAGTTGGTATTTTCTGTCGGAGGATATGCTCTACAGGTAACGTCTGATTTTTAAAAATCCAGGTAAATGCACATGGTAGTTTGTAATGAATCGTGATTATAATTTATTGAATCTACTATATTAGTTATGGTTATTATGTTTATGTGTGCTATAATTGAAACGTGTGCTGTTATTTGGCAGGACTGAATTTGAGTGAGTCTCAGATAAAGGATTTAAATTGGGTAGAGATTGAAAAATTACTGAGACGTAAAGATAAGAGCCTGCAAAATTATGATTCCATGCCGTTTCCGGAGACCGATGGTAGCGGTGTTGGTCCCAGTAAATTGATCTAGGATGAGTTGAACTATGATCGTAAGGTGTTGTTCGCTTAGCATGCCAGACTTCTCTTGAAAATGACGAGTCAGCAAAAAGGTGTGAAATCCAAGATAATGAGTGGAGTCGAGTCCGTTGGTGTTTCCATGTTCTTCGCGTCTATCTATCGAGGTACGGGAAAAACGTACCTGTTGAGAACTATATCCACTAGGTTGAGGTCTGAAGGTCATATCGTGCTGAATGTGGCATCGAGCGGCATAGCATCTCTGCTTTTTCCTGGTGGAAGGACCGCGAACTCCCAATTCGGTATACCTCTAAATTCGCACAAAGGGTCGTATTGTAATATTAAGAAAGGTACCCCGCTTTCGGAATTGGTGATTCGTTGTAAACTCATAATATGGGATGAGGATCCAATGATGCACAAACATTGCTTTGAGGCTGTTGAGAAGAGCTTGCAGGATATAAAGTAGGATATCGATTCGGCCAACATGCATAGGACATTTGGTGGAAAGACCATTGTGTTTAATGGAGACTTTCGCCAGATATTGACTGTTGTCCCAAGGGCAGGTGGCAGGAAATAGTGAATGCGGCTATCAATTCGTCCAGCATGTGGAGGCACTGCACGGTGTTGAGGCTAACTCAGAACATGAGGCTCCAGAGTCTCGGTGACAGACAAGAACGTGCTGAGTGGAGGAGTTCTCTGATTGGATTGCCAGCATTGGAGATGGAAAGATATGAGGACCGAATGACGGTTGTGCTGCAACAAAATTTCTAGATGAATTGCATAAAAATCATATATATGTATCTCGGCTTTCCATGTCCACAAGAATCACCTAAATACCTATTTTTTAGTTGAATTTATATTGAAAATATGAATGTTGTGTGAAACTATTGTGTTGTTGTACGTTTCTGCGTTATGTCACTGCCCTTCGGGTTTGAGTTGTGTATTCACCCTATAATTTTCTTGTGATTTTTGGTGTCTTCACAATAGTTTTAACTATGTTTCTTAACTTTCGATAGACTTAAGAATCACTTCTACCTATATTGTAGAGAAAGTTATGGTGAAATTACCAACGCTGCGTATGCCGACATCAACTTGCAAATGTTTTGGATTTGATAACTTTTGTTAAACCTGTTTGAATTTATGATTTTAATCATAAATCTGATTTTTACAAGACTTAATTTGATTTTCCTAGTTTAATTTCTGGATTACACAGATTATTTTTTGGCCCTTGTGATGTTGTCTTTTTTTTTTCTTTTATGATTTACATCTTTCTTAGCTATTTTAGTTTGTAATCAACATATATTGTCTCTATCCCACAAGAAATTGAGATTAGATATTAGAAGTGTACCTTAATTACAATTTACAGTCAAGTAAAGTTTTAGCAAGTTTTGAAATTCTTTTAAGATTTATCTTCTTCCTTTTTTTTGTTTAATTTGTGCGTTCATATGGGGTGAACTTCTTAATTTGAAGGCAAACATGAAGACATAACCTGTAACGCCCTGATTTCACTTTAGCCAAATAGGATTTATATTTAAGAAAAATATGACGAAACCTTGGCGTCACAATAAATGTCAAGACTTTCAAACTTTACGCAGCGGAAATAATCATAATATAAATAATCAAATCACCATCAAGGGGAACTTATAATTTAAAACCGCGTTTTTATGTCTAGTTCAACGTTTATTTAAAACAATAAAACAAGTTTTAAAGAAAAACAAAACCAACATTAACATTTTTATTCCTCTACTCGTCTCCCATCCGATCGACATCTTCGTTTGTACCTGAAAAATGTCATTCTCATTGACCCATCTTTCTTCTTAACAAAGAGGACCGGTGCTCCCCACGGTG
>BMAC01000420.1:776476-822731 GCA_014905375.1 Phtheirospermum japonicum | reverse complement strand
TGTTGATTTGGGATGAGCTCAACGTACTCAATAGTTACACTGACTTAACCAATGCAAAATCATACAACTCACAAATAGTACAATCGATCATAGAATTCATAGTTTTATCGTAGAGAATAAGTTGACTGCAGCTAAAACGCGGCGGGATATACCCGATGACCCTTTTCCCCGGTCACAGACACATTTGGTCTCTGGTTTTAAATTCGTGGTTATAGCACGCCGGGATATACCCGATGACCCTTTTCCCCGGTCACAGACACATTTGGTCTACGGCTATATTAGTTTTTGGAAATATAGAATCGCATGATACACATAGCACATAAATTTGAGTACATAAAATTTAACATAGGTAAGTCAGTGGTCCTACCTCGTAAAATGTCGTGGAAAGTCGAGTGATATGCACGTAGTTGAAATCCTAAGTCCCCTTAATGCTCGTCACCTAATAAATTAGAAAAATATATTTAATTAGTATTTTTCATCTTTAAAATAAATAATAATAATAATAATATAATAAATATTAATTAATAATAATAATAAATAATAATAATAATAATAATAATAATAATAATAATAATAATAATAATGTTAATAATAATAATCTAATAGCAATAATAATTTAGAAGGACTGGAGTGCAGTTTTAAAATATAGTTTGGGGCTGGATTGGGGGTTAATGGAAATCTGGGGGCTCAATTGAAAAGGTGGATAAAGTTGGGGGGTCAATTTGGAAGTTTGGAAACTTTGGATTAAAAGGGATTGAAATCCCTAATTTCTTTCTCCTCTCCCGTCTCTTTCATTTCTTTCTCCCAATTCAGAAAATCGGCCAGAGCAATTCCTTCCCTCTTCTTCGGCCGACGGCGACAGCAGCCCGGAGCAGTCGGCGCGGCGCTTTCGGAAAGGACGCGCGGCGACAGCATGCCTTGGGCCAGGCGGCTCGGCTGAGTGGCGATTTGAAGTGGAGGATGCTGGACGGCCAGCCTCCCCTTCCGGCTTGGGCGTGCGGCGTTTGACGGACAACGGGCGGCGACTCGGCGAGGGCGTGCGGCGATGGCATCGGTGATTGGGTGGTGGCGCTCAGGCGTCGATCCCTCGGTGATAGAAACTGCTGGGCATGAACCGCGGCGGCTTCGGCTGGAACACGGCGGTGGTTCGTGGGGCGACTCGGCTGCGTGAGTTTGAGGGGTGGCGGTGATGTTGGAAACATGGGGCTGCCGGGTTGTTTTTGGGTGGCGACGGGTTTGGGGTCGCTGTGGGCTGCGGAAACTGGGTTGTTGTCGAGGTTGTTCGGGCGAGTTGGTGTACGGGTTTTGATCGGCCGTGGTTTTGGCCGTAGTTGGGTTGGTTTCGGGCCTGGAAGGCAGCACGACCGACGGGGTGACTCGGGGATCCGGATGGTTCGACGTGGTGGATGATCGGGCTGTGGTGCTCGGGTTTGGACAGGGGTCCGGTTTGGTGCTTGTAGGCGGTGGTTGATGACTTAATGATCCGGATTGTTCGACGTGTCGCGTTACGTCTCGAACGTTCGGGTTGTTGGCGATGACGGGTGATTGGGCTGGTGGCTCGCTGGTGGTTTCCGACTAAGACGGGCGGTTAGGATTTTGTAGTTGGTGGGTGAAAACGGACGATGGCGAAAGGAAACGGCTGAGTCCGGGCTGGTTGGGTTTGTGGTTGGTTTCGTGCCGCGGCTGTTTTGGCTTTGTGGGTTTCGCTGGCCTGGGGTGATTGGAAATCGGCAGGCCGATTCGATTACGGATGGCTGCCGAAAACTTTCGATTTCGCTGTGTTCAAGTAAACACTCGGTCGGACAAAACCTAAATCCAACAACTCTTGGATTTGTGCCTTTAGCTCTTGAAGTTCCTTCGGTGCCATCCTGTAAGGTGCCTTTGAGATAGGTGCTGCCCCTGGTGTCAAATCAATTGTGAACTCGACTTGACGACTGGGCGGTAATCCTGGTAACTCTTCCGGAAAAACGTCCTTAAAATCTCGAACGATGGGCACTTCGTGCGGTGTCACCTCGACCGCTGGATTGCTCACCAAATTCACCAGGAAACCTTGGCATCTCTCCTTCTTCAACAGCTTCATGGCCTTCATTGCCGTTATCACTTGTGGCACCGTCTTGGTCTTGGCTCCAAAGAACTTGATCTCTCCACCTTCAGGGAGTTTGAAAGTTATTTCTCTTTCGCGACATTGTATCTTCGCTTGATACTTCGTGAGCCAGTTCATTCCTAATATCAAGTCGAAATCCTTCATTTCGATCACATACAAGTCCGCCTCGAGATTCTTTCCTCCTACATTGATCTTCACTCCCTTATCCATCAAGTTCGTGACCATTACGTCTCCGGATGGTAAACCAACTTCTAAGGGTTCCTCTACTCTAGTGCTCTTAACTTCAGTTAAATCACAAAATTTCTTCGACACAAAAGAGTGCGAAGCACCCGTATCAAAAAGCACAAAAGCAGGAATTCCTGAGACGGTTAACATACCTGTTATAACTCCAGGATTCTCTTCAGCCTCATTGCGTGCCATGGCATACATTCGAGCATTTCCTCCATTGGTTGGTCCTGGCTTTGGCCCTCCGCCGCCTTGTTGCCTTTGACCATACACAAGACAGAACTGCGTTGCATGCCCACTCTGACGGCAGCGGTAACACTTTCCTTGCCCTAGAAGGCACTCACCAAAATGTCTCTTACCGCAATTTTGGCACATGGGCTTGTTGTCCATCCCTTGCTGAAAGTTCCCGCCACCAGTCTTCTGTTGCTTGGCTTGGTTGGAACTTCCTCCTACCCACTTTCTCTTGTCCACTGAAGCCGTGGGTTTGGACTTCACCTCATCCATTCCAAGACTTGACTCCACGTCTTGGGCTCTTTTAACCATTTCCGAGTATGGGAGATCACCTTGTGCTGAAAGGATACCCGCTAGTTGGGCTCTCAAACCTCTCTTGAACCTCAACGATTTCTTCAAATTGGTATCCACCAGATGCGTAGCGAAACGGCTCAACTGGTTAAACCTCCTCTCGTACTCAGTGACCGTCAAGTTCCCTTGTTTGAGATTCAGGAACTCGGTCTCCTTCTGATCGCGGTACGAGCGCGGGAAAAACTTCTCCATAACCACCGTCTTGAACTTGTTCCAAGTGAAGGCGTCTCGCTCTGCCTCCGAACAGTTTCTCCAATAACCTTCCCACCAGTGTCAGCATCTTCAGTTAGCTGAAAAGTGGCACACGTGACCTTCTGCACGTCGTCGCACGCTATCATTCGAAAGATTCTTTCGAGTGACCGGAACCACTCCTCCAATGCGTCAGGTCCATCTCTCCCATTGAAAGTTGGTGGTCGGTACTGGCGGAACTGATCCACTGCTCTCGAGTTGTTACCCCCATTCCCCAAATCGTTATCTTGAAGGCGTTGGAAGAAGTTAGTGAAAACCGTATCCATAGCCTCAACGGTTGTTTGGTCGAAGTGGGGTGGGTTTTCTTCATTAACCCTGTTCCCGTTTCTTCTTCCTCAGTTTGACGCCATATCCTAATATAACATCAAAGTGTTTACTTGGTTAATTACGATATATCTCGCTTAATATACGTCGTAAGATTTGTAACTTGTAACCACCACACACCACAGAAAAACACAAACTAGAATTTAGCGAAAAATTAGCAGAACATCAATCATTCCCTTGATAGTAGCAATATCATCTTCGTACAAACCAAAAGAAGGTAGTAATCAAACCAAAACCAAAACAAAGTCCAAAACACGAAATCAACGTACGAGGAAAAGTAAATATAAGATACTCAAAGTCAAACGTAAACAAGGCAAGAGGCCATCAATCTATAATGACGATTGCCTTTCTCTTCCTCGAAGAGCCTTCTTCCCTCGAGGAGTCGTCACTGGGTGGCTTAAGTCTCGGACAGCGAGGAGTGGTATGCCCCAGTGTATAACAACTGTAGCATGCTACTTCATACTCCCCTTTCTCTTTCCCTTTAGAAACCCCTTCACGGTTTTCTTTGGGGATTTCTTCTGCCGCTAGTTCACCACCCTCAATATCATCCTCTTCGGGATCTTCTTCAGGCTCCTCCTCGGGATTCTCTTTGGGATCCTCCTCGGGGTCCTCCTCTTCTTCCTCTGCGACAACCGCCGAGGTTTCTCCCTTTGACCCTCCAACTTCTTCCTTCGTGGTTTTCGTCTCCTTGGGCACCTCCTCCAATGGAAAAGTAGACAACCACTCTCCCACTATATGGTGGATGAAATTCTCGTAGTCGACTAAGATATAAGGACCGGGAAACTGAATCCTCGCAAGTCTAGTACATAAATAGTCCCCTCGGTGTCTCCATTGCATCGGTAGTCGCTGTATCGTGTGCTGAACTGCCTCGAGGCCAGTAGTGGCACTCCCATCCGCTTTGGCCAAGAGCCACAAACGGTGCTTGGTCAACAAGTAAGACCCCACCGTATCTACCTCCGAAAAACCATGATTCTTGAAGGCCTCCATGCCTTGTAGTGTCATCATACCATTAGCATCAACAACCAATCCCAAGACAAAGCAATCACATCCATAGTATAAACATCCATACCCAATACAATGCAGTTATGAATTAACATGGAATTTAAATAAATGTTTAAACAATTATAATGAACTTTGGTACCTTGAGGATATCGATGAACGTTCGACGAGGAGGAATGAAGATTATTTAAGTAACCCAAATATTTATTTTATAAACTTTTTGATTTTTCAAAAACGAAACGAGTCTACAGAACCAATCAAAACCTTGGCTCTGATACCACCTTTCTAACGCCCCGATATCACTTTAGCCAAATAGGATTTATATTTAAGAAAAATATGACGAAACCTTGGCGTCACAATAAATGTCAAGACTTTCAAACTTTACGCAGCGGAAATAATCATAATATAAATAATCAAATCACCATCAAGGGGAATTTATAATTTAAAACCGCGTTTTTATGTCTAGTTCAACGTTTATTTAAAACAATAAAAGCCAGTTTAAAGAAAAACAATACCAACATTTAACATTTTTTATTCCTCTCCTCGTTTCCCTTTCGATTCGACATCTTCGTTTGTACCTGAAAAACCTGTTGTTGATTTGGGATGAGCTCAACGTACTCAATAGTTACACTGACTTAACCAATGCAAAATCATACAACTCACAAATAGTACAATCGATCATAGAATTCATAGTTTTATCGTAGAAAATAAGTTGACTGCAGCTAAAACGCGCCGGGATATACCCGATGACCCTTTTCCCCGGTCACAGACACATTTGGTCTCTGGTTTTAATTCGTGGTTATAGCACGCCGGGATATACCCGATGGACCCTTTTCCCCGGTCACAGACACATTTGGTCTACGGCTATATTAGTTTTTGGAAATATAGAATCGCATGATACACATAGCACATAGATTTGAGTACATAAAATTTAACATAGGTAAGTCAGTGGTCCCTACCTCGTAAAATGTCGTGGAAAGTCGAGTGAATGCACGTAGTTGAAATCCTAAGTCCCCTTAATGCTCGTCACCTAATAAATTAGAAAAATATATTTAATTAGTATTTTCATATTTAAAATAATATATAATAATAATAATAATAATAATAATAATAATATAATATTAATGAATAATAATAATAATAATAATATAATGTTAATAATAATAATATAATAATAATAATAATTAAAAATGGACTGGAGTCATTTTTAAAATGTGTTTGGGGCTGGATTGGGGGTTATTGGATAATTTGGGTGCTCAATTGAAAAGGTGGATAAAGTTGGGGGATCAATTTGGGAAGTTTGGAAACTTTGGATTAAAAGGGATTGAAATCCCTAATTTCTTTCTCCTCTCCCGTCTCTTTCATTTCTTTCTCCCAATTCAGAAAATCGGCCAGAGCAATTCCTTCCCTCTTCTTCGGCCCGGCACGCCGGCAGTCGGCGCGGCGTTTTCGGAAAGGACGCGCGGCAACAGCATGCCTTGGCCAGGCGGCTCGGCTGAGTGGCGATTTGAAGTGGAGGATGCTGGACGGCCAGCCTCCTCTTCCGGCTTGGGCGTGCGGCGTTTGATGGGCAACGGGCAGCGACTCGGCGAGGGCGTGCGGCGATGGCATCGGTGATTGGGTGGTGGCGCTCAGGCGTCGATCCCTCGGTGATAGAAACTGCTGGGCATGAACCGCGGCGGCTTCGGCTGGAACACGGCGGTGGTTCGTGGGGCGACTCGGCTGCGTGAGTTTGAGGGGTGGCGGTGATGTTGGAAACATGGGGCTGCCGGGTTGTTTTTGGGTGGCGACGGGTTTGGGGTCGATGTGGGCTGCCGGAAACTGGGTTGTTGTCGAGGTTGTTCGGGCGAGTTGGTGTACGGGTTTTGATCGGCCGTGGTTTGGCCGTAGTTGGGTTGGTTTCGGGCCTGGAAGGCAGCAAGACGATGGGGTGACTCGGGGATCCGGATGGTTCGACGTGGTGGATGATCGGGCTGTGGTGCTCGGGTTTGGACAAGGGTCCGGTTTGGTGCTTGTAGGCGGTGGTTGATGACTTAATGATCCGGATTGTTCGACGTGTCGGTTACGTCTCGAACGTTCGGGTTGTTGGCGATGACGGTTGATTGGGCTGGTGCTCGCTGGTGGTTCCGACTAAGACGGGCGGTTAGGATTTTGTAGTTGGTCGGTGAAACGGACGATGGCGAAAGGAAACGGCTGAGTCGGGCTGGTTGGGTTTGTGGTTGGTTTCTTGCCGCGGCTGTTTTGGCTTGTGGGTTCGCTGGCCTGGGGTAATTGGAAATCGGCAGCCGATTCGATTACGATGGCTGCCGAAAACTTTGATTTCGCTGTGTTCAAGTAAAGAAGAAAAAAAAAATATAACAGAAGAGGTAAATTACCTGATGCTTGCGGCTGAAAAGTGAAGAAGAGTTGAAAAGATTTTGAGAGTGTTTGAGGGTGATGACTGAAACGGCTGATGAAAAAAAATGAGACTTGGCTRATAAACRAAAGATGGGTTTAATTTAGGAAAGTTAGGGTAGGGTCTTGGMSYACTAGGCTAGCAATTGGGCTTTGATTGGGCTTGTTTTTTAAGTCCGAGAATAAAATGACATATTAGACGGCTTAAGGTTTAAACCGAATAATTCCGTGAACGACCCAATTAATAATAACTATAGTATAAATTATAATAATTTTTGGAAGTCGAAATTATTATATAGTCGACTCATTAGTAATTTAAATAGCTAATTAAATCACTAAATAATTATAATAATTCCTTAGAAATTGATAGTATAATTTTATTTGAAATTGAACTATAAATTCGTTTAAATAGAATTCTTAGATTATTTAAAACTAAAATTTATTAATTTGGTTATAATAAGATTTTAAAATAATTTTAGATAATTTATATAGAATACAACTATATTATAATAGTCTTAAAAATTGAGGTATAATATATTAAACAATCGCACTAGAAATTTTTATTATATAGAGTTTCTTAAATCAATTAGAACTAAAGTATAAAATAATTTATAGTGACGAGTTTGGGACTAAAATTATTTTTATTTCTTTTATGCATGATGATAATTAAATAAATGAATAAAAATGTATTGGATGTATGGATGTTACATAACCTTTCATATTATATTATCATCCTGGTGTTCATAATAATGATCAAGTTTCTCCTTCTTGCGATGTTGGGCTGACTCATTAGTATGAAGTTTATTTTCTCAGGTATATATATATGTGCCTTAAGTTATATACATCAACAATCCATCTTCCTTAAATGTCTACATGGAACAATTTTACCTTAATAGACATGTAATGACTTTACCGTCCATGATCATAGGTTAAAGTTTGTATTTAATATGTCAGCTTTTAGCCAACAAGTCGCGTGTCTGATTAGTAAAATAAAGTAATACTGATATAAATGGATTATCTTTTGATATGCTTAAACATCTAAGTTAGACATCATATATTAGCCTTGGTGAAATCTTTTTAAGTCAACACACATGTTTTTTTTCCCTTTTTTATTCACTATAGACTTATTGTGTCATATTTTAATACATATTTAGTTATAGAAAACCTTGTTTTTGTTTGAAATGGCATTGATACCACCTATCAGATATGTGGAGATGGGGAGAAATCTATGTCCTTATTATTATTATTATTATTATTATTATTATTATTATTATTATTATTATGTCGCTTCAGTTTACTAAAATAAATATGTTTTATTAAATAGGTTGCAATAGAAAGAGAAGTTCTTTGACATGGGATACATAATTAAATCCCATTTTAGTGTAAAAAAATGGAGATTTTAATTTTAAGTTTATCCCATTTTAGTGCAATGTTTATATTTAGATTCCAATTTTTTATTATATTTTTTTCTTCATATTTTGCTAGTCTAAGAAGGTCGAAGATGACTGTGATATGAATGAACTTACAAGTGTACTCATTATACTTGAAAGTGGTTAGTCAAAAGATGAGGCAAAAGAAAATTAGGTGACTCACACATGCTTTTTTATAATCTAACGTTGTTAGTGCTTGTCTTAATATCAATATACTTACATCCATGTATTTTGATAGAATATGATGATAGCAAAGAAAATGTTGAAGAACGAATTGAAAAGACTAAATAAGAAATAGTTACCGAAGTTCTTAACCTAGCATCTGGTTATATTGAAGGTTGTGGATATGGTCTGAAACCTCTAAGTAAAAGCAAAACGTTGTCCATTTCGAATACCCAACACCTATAGCGGGAACTTGCAGAAACTCAACAAAAACTACATGATTCAGAATCTTAAGTGAGTGAGCTTGAGAACGAAGTCGGTGATTTGAACATTCAAGTAAGTTAGCAAGGCGAGTGGGAATAATGCCTAATTCTACTGTCTAGTCCAAGAATCATTTTGGTTTATGTTTTGAATATTTTCAAGTAATCATTTACAAGGTCCTCGGGAAGCTCACTTTGGTGCACTAAAGCGTATAATTCGATATTTACAAGGCACCACTCATCACAGTTTACACCTCACCACGTCTTCAACTTCCTCCTTGACCGGCTACAGTGATGCCGATTGGGGAGGGTGCCCCGACATCCATCGCTCCACATCCGGTTACTGTGTTTATCTCGGTGATAATTTTGTCTCATGATCCTCAAAACGTCACGCAACGATATCTCTCTCTAGTGCGGAGGTCGAATACCGTGGTGTGGCCAATGTAGTGGCCGAATCTTGTTGGATACGTAACCTATTGTTGGAACTTCACTGGCCTATCCGTAAGGCCACTGTCGTTTATTGCGACAACATATCAGCCATCTACTTATCCGGAAATCCCGCCAATCACCAGCGCACAAAGCACATTGAACTCGACATTCAATTTGTACGAGAAAAAGTTGCGCTAGGCCAAGTTCAAGTTCGTCATGCCCCTTCTCGCTACCAATATGCAGATATTTTTACAAAGGGCTTGTCAAAAATTCTCTTTGACGATTTCCGCTCCAGTCTTAGCATACGACCTCCTCCCGCTTCGACTGAGGGGGTGTATTAGAATATGACCATATATTCTCTGTATCTCTAGCACTATTTCCTATAATTGTGTTTTACCTAATTGTTAGCCTAGGATCACATTTTACCTTTATTTCTTAGGATTGTTTTTGCACTATATATATTGTACGTTTTATCTCATTACAAGCAAGAAAAACAACTTCTTATAATCACACTCATGATGTAGGTACATTAATCTTCAATAACATGTGCATCAATAAGATAATCAATGTGGATATATTATTTTCGTAGATCAATTAAAATAAATAGTATTTAACATAAAAAGATGTTTAAGAAAAGTAAAAACCCAACTATTATATTCAAATATATATATATAATGTACATCAATAAAGAACACCATACACATTAGTATTGTGTTAAAAAACATCAATATAAATCAAAGTTCTGGTGTAACTTTTGAGAAGATAGTTGCCAAAAAGTGGCGTTTTTAGTTGCTTCCCTATTTACTGTTCTATTTACCTTTTCGAGAAGACATGACCTTTTAAATCCTCTATTTTATTGGTCAAGTTGCAGAGGGGCGTCGTTTAAGATGCATGTCCTTTAAAATCCTCCACTTTATTGGTAGTTGCAGAAGCACCCTGGTTAAGCTACATGTCCTTTCAAATCCTCCACTTATTATCTTTTTTTTTCTTTCTTACCAATAATAACATATTTATCCTACCATCATAAGCAACTATAATTATGTCTAACTCTGAGAACAGTCACTGACAATGAATCCATCAAGCTACAAGAGCTTCAAGCCAAGTGTGCTCGTCTGAAGAAAATCAACGTTGACCTTTTGTTTGATATCTTGAGTCTCACTCTTCAGAATGAGGTAATTAATAAATATAAGTTGTGTTTAGCTATTGAAAATCTTGAGATGCAGGGGAGGTTGGCGAATGCAGAGGAAGAAATAAATAAACGTAGATCTATTCTTGTTGTTTTAATTTGTTTTTTCTGTCAATATGGATGGAACCCCTAGATTTGGGGCTTCACTTTTCTGTTTGCATTATTAAGGTATAGATCTTTATCAATATTGACTGTCATTTATTTAGTTAAATTTATTTTTAGATACATTGATTTTAAAGACATTGATTTGAAGAACCATATATATCAATAAACAAAACGTACATCGATAACGGGTTAAATTCTGAGCAACACTAGTATATACATCAATTCACACACTAAAGCACATCACATAAAATAAATAGTAAACACAACATGGAACTGAAGCATGAACCGCTTATTTGGTTCGCAATGCAAGCGAACTAACATAAATCCTCTTCCATTTGCTGCTTGTTTATATTTTCTCTCTATTAAAGGTTTCAATCTATTGTTACGAACCCTCTTTATTTAACTACTTATAGGATTCTCTATTACATTATGATTTTGGGGATCTTCACATTATTCAAACAACATAGGATCTAAATTAACCGCAACTTTTTCCTAACATTCTCAAAAGCCACTTCACAATATTTTATAGCTCTGCTATTTTGTTCGCTAGAAAATAGAAGTCTTTAAAATTTTCTCGACATTTGTATACTCCAAATAGACAGAGGTACAACAAATTCTCAAAATACAAATGGACATCAATATTCACTACAAAATAGACAAATACTGATGACTAAATTCGTCGGTAAGCATGTTTACTGATGGATTTTAATGTTCGTCATTAAATTAGTGAGGGGTAAAGTTTATGTTGGTAGTTTACCGACAGATTTCATTATTTTTTTGAATTTTTTGCAGATGGATTTCTAGCTATCGATATATTATTTTAATCTAAAAATAATAATTTATTTTAGGATGGGCCCATCCCAACCCGCCCAACCCACTGCCTAAGTAATTTAAACCATCCCCAAATGACATGAGGGGGATTCGAACCCGCAACTTCTTGGTAAAAGATGAGCGGTGTTACCATCTCAACTAAGGCTATTACTTGTGAGAGCTTATATATTTTTAATATATATTATATAAATAAGTTCAGTTATAAATTATATTTATAATTAATTTTATTATAATATATATTTTTATTTTAAAGGTATTAGATTTAAATAATATTTATTGAAAATGATGTGTATATATATAAAGTTAAAATAATAATATATTTATACAATAAAAAATAAAAAATAAGAAAAAAATATATTAATTGGTATTGTTATTGATAAAATATTTATTATATATAAAATTTATAAATAATGATATTATAAATATATTTTATTATTATTATTATATACAAATAGAAGACAGTTATTATTTAATATATATATATATATATAACTTAATAATAATATATAAGTTAAATATAAATGATTATATATAATTATATATTATTATTAAAAAGTGTATTAAAAAGATCTTTATTATATATTATATTTATAAATAATTATATTCTAAATATATATTAATATTTATTATAGATTACATTTATTTTCTAGATATATTTTAATTAAATTATATATTCATTATATTTATAAATAATTGTAGATAGTTACATATTATTATCAAACAGTGTATTAAAAAAACCTTTATTATATATTATATTTTTATATTTATTAAATATATCACTTAAAATAATCATATATTAATTATATTTATAAATAATTATATTATAAATATATAATACTATTTAAAAGTGTATTACAATTATATAATATTATCGAGAATTATATAATATATATTGAATTAAAATAATAATATATTTATGAATAAAAAATAAAAAAAATTAGAAAAACCAAATATAAGAATTTCTATTAATATCAGGAAAATATTTATACATATTATATTTATTAGATATATGAGTTAAAATTTATATATATATATATCACATTTACGAATTATTATATTATATTATATATAATTAGACTATAAATTATAAAATGTAAAAATAAAAGAAATAATTCATTGGTATTTCGTTGGTATTTACCGACTGCTTATTTTGCCATAAAATACCGACGGATATTAAAGTCCGTCGATATTTTACCGACGACAGAAAAAACCATCGATAAACGATGAGAAATGTCCGTCGATAAAATACATTAGTTTTTTTTTTTGTTGTTGTGATTCCTATCTTTGATAACTATTGTAGTCCGTCTTTCCATAATATATTTCTCAGGAATGACCGAAACACAATAAAGACTAAATATACAAATTGAATGGAAAAAAGAATACCAACCTCTGAATACATCTTGTAGGTACAAGATATTGTCATGTCTACATTGTTAAAATCCACATGTCGAAAAATATCGACATCAAGAACCCAAACATGTTATTTGAATACTTGTAAGTCTGAAGAAAAAAAAAAAAAAAACAGAAATTTAAAAGTAAGAAGTGGACTTTAGAAATCTTTGGTCAAATAACAAAAAAAATTTTGATTATGTAAACCTCTCTCGCATGTGTGAGTAACTTCACACAATCAACAGCCATTACAGGAACCACTTGCACCGTAAGTCTTGCCCATTCTTTTTACTCCTCCATTCACTGATAACATCAAGAAAACTCTTGTAGAAATCAAACAGGTCAACAATCATTGAAACAAAATGTTTATAGTCTCACTCCTTTGGGACGATAATACGTAACCAGAGAAGTAATCCTTACTAAAGGTAGGACACCACTTATATCTGCATTTATAAAGATTTTGTAGCTTAGCATTGGTCTGGCGGTTATATTTTGTAACCAATTTTCAATTAAACAATAAATACATCAACCAAGAACATAGGTTCATCACATGTAAAGACGCAGATACATCATAATACCTACCCCATACAATCAACGAACATAAATTACTATATACATCACATATATCCCAGAAGATACATCATATGAAAGTGGCAGATACATAAACAAAAAAAGACATATATAAAAGGTGAAAAGTCTTGATCAGAAATCATACTCACTCCAATAAAATTCGAACTCGTTCTCTATACTGGTATATTTCAGCAGATAATTAAAAGTATTCATAAATCCTACTTGATTTCTTAAACTTATAATATGTTTCTCTGAATTCTCATTAATATGCCATATACAAAACCTACGCTGAGATTTAGGGAAAACTTGAGAAATTGCAGAAGACATAGACTCGCATTGGTCCATCATCATTGTTTACAGATGAACACCATCATATATCTTAACAAGGCAAAAAACAACCATATAAAGGACTCTATCCATTCATTTAATAAAAACCCATACTCAAACAATGACATTCATAAAATGATGATGCATGCCCAAAATGGACCACAAATTATGTCATATTTGTTAGTACAATAAGTAGTATCATGCAATAGCAAATCTCCAAATAACATTTAATCTTGTTTCATTTTTGCATCCCTCCAGAAAAAAGTTAAATAGGCTTGAATAAACATCAAATTCAGAATCAAAGGAAAATAAATCACTTTCTTCTATTTACCACTTCCTAAAGATTTGAATCAATGACATCGTTGCCATAAAAAAATCTTATAATTTGCTGATGGAAAGCAATTATAAGCATCTCTAGATGTGAAACCAATAACTGGGGACCCTCCTGACTTCTTATTTAAAAACCTTACATCATTATATAGTGCAACCTCACTCTCCTTTAAATCTTTTAGGTAACACAATTGGTTTTTAGTGATTTCTCGATGTGAACGAAGCAAATAACTAATGTTTGGAGAATAAAGGTCATGATTGTGATCCTTCACAAGTGTTCTCACAGTCCACCGCCCATTTGAATCAACATCAAATTTAATACGTCCCCACACTCTACACGCACATCAAGTTTTGAATAATACTTTCCTGTTTTTCCTTTTTTCCTTTTCACAACATGTTTTGAGCAAATAAAGTCCTTCGATATCACATTCTTACTGCATGATCAATATCTTTGTTTCTCTTTCCTTACTGGAAAACCAGTTCTAAAAACATCATAATTGTTTACTCCATACCCATCATACAAATAATTCAGAGATAACCCCAATAATAATTTCAACACACTCTTCAACATCATCTAATTGATGACAAGAGATCACTTAATGTATTGATTCGAACTTTTGTGTACCTACTTATAAATATTTGTCAAATTTTTAAAAACTCGCCCGCAAGAGAACGGGATCGCGTGTAGGTTGGTAAGTTGAACCGAATCGTCTCTCAAGGAGAACTAGGCTCGGAAGTTCCTTTTGTGTTTGTTGTTCAAGAATAAGAAAATAAATAAAAATAAACACAAGAACAGGGTTTTGTTTGAATTGTTTTAAAAACTAGAATTTAATTAAAACTAAGGATTAATTAAATCTAAGATTATTTAAACTAGGAACTAATTATCTAAATTATCTAAATCTAAGATTAATTTACCTAAGAGAAATTGGATGTAGAAATTATTTATTCTAAGAGAAAATTAATTAATTGATTTTTTTAAACAATTATGAAAACTAGGGTTTTAGAGCTTTGATTCGTCTCCACGATCGCTTGGGTATTCCCAATTGATGGTTCTAAATGAATATAGACTCTAAACCCATTTGATCTAGCAAAAAACAACCAACAAATTCAAAATCCCAAGCTCAACACAATCACCAGAACGTTTCGTCATGGAAATAATAATTATTAATTAAACTAATTAAATTAAAGAGCATGGGAAAATAAATACTTACTAATTAACTAAGAAGAACCGCAGCGTTTTGGTGTCGAGATCTTGAATCTAAGCTATCTAATCTACTTAAGAACTAATCTAAACTAATGTAAAACTCGGAATTTAAGCTAGAAAAATAGATCTAAGAATTTTGAAGAGAAACTAAGAACAACTCGGCACTCGTCGGGGTTGCCAGCCCCTAAGAGGCCTTAGAAACCCTTAAAAAAGTAAAACGTAGGAAAAGTAACCTAAACTATGCTAAAGTATGCTTGAAATTCGAATTATGTGGGTATTTATAGTTGTGGGATGATTCTGGGCCGAGATAGGGCTTTTATGTCGGTTCTGGGCCTTTTTCACATCAGTGTTAACGATAAGGTAGCGGTAGTAACCGTTATAGAAAGCTACCGTCAGCGCCTCTGTCCTTCAAGGATACTATAACGGTTTCGAAAGAATAACCGTTATAGAAAGTCTGTCAGCTTCAAATTCTTGCTACTTCTTCACCGGAAAGCTCGATCTTTGACTCTCGATCATCATACTTCATCTTTTACGTGATGAACTCTTCCGGGTACTTACTATAAAGTGAAAAACCACAAATAATCACTTATTTGCATCAATCTAGATCAAAAAGCGGTAAAATAAGTTGGATATACAAATATACGGAATTAAGCTTAAACTACCCAACTTATACCCAAAACATTAATAAAAATGAACTAAAATACTAAGAAAAATCAGTACAAATATGCGTTAATCATGTATATCAATCATAAAACTAATATGTATATAAATAAATTAAAGATAATGTATTATACAAAGAAACATGATGTAAACTAAATACATAACTGACCGCAACTAAAAATAATAAATACACAAGCAAAGACAAATTTGATGTAACTGCATCATTAAGCTGATGTATGAAAAGAGATTACATAATGTATATCAATCCGTAATACTGATGTATATAAAAACATAATGTTTTGCATGTAATTGTGGCATTTTATCTTGTGTTTCTAGTTAGAGTTTAGCGTTATTTGTAGTAGTTTGAGTCTTATTTTGTTAAGGTTTTAGATTATTCTATTGTTTTTAAGTTTGAGATTGATTGGTGTGTTGTAATGATAAATCATGGGGTTTTTGAGTCCAAATTCTTATGTTGTAGGTGGCCAAGGGAGTTAGAGTTGCACTAAGTCGCATTGGGAGGTGTCCAAGATCGAGTCAAGACCTTAAAGTCCAAAATCCGTGCCGAAACGAAGAAACCGTGCCGGAAGAAGCTGAGATCGACTAAAAAGCTACCGATCGACTGCCTGATCGACTGCTTGCTGCCCAATCGATTGGTAGTCGATCGACCCGCCCTCTCGGATCGACTGAACTGCTCAAGGATCGACCTAATTCCAGAGATTTCCCAAAAAATCGATACTTCTCCAAGAAGCAGTCGATCGACTGCTTACTGTCGATCGACCGTAGTCGATCGACTGGCCACTAGCAGTCGATCGACTGGAAGTCCGGGAATCAGCGTGAATTTATGATTTTGCCCCTACTAATAGCTTTAAACCCCATTTTTAACCCTAGAAAAACACACACTCATTCCCCAACTCTTGCATGAGCCTTGGGATTAATTTTCTCTCATTTTTCTCTAGATCTACTTTCTCTCTCTTAGGTTTTGAATTTAATTTTCAAGTAATTTCCTTGGGTTTGTAAGCTCAAGATGAATCCAAATACTCCTTTGGATTAGCACTTTCATTTGTACTTCAAGCTTGGGATTCCCCATTTGATTTAGTAAGCTTTCCTTTTAATTTCAAGCTTTGTTCTTCAATTTTATGCATGTTCTTCAATTTATGCTTTTTGCCTTAGCTCTTTGATTCCATGATGAAACTTGTGAATTGACTATGGATTCTAGTTGAGTGACACACCTAAACTATAGATCGGGCCATGGTTCATCATGACTTTGAGTTTTACTTATGCTTTATTTTGAATTAAATTTCCATGCATAGTTTTAAATTGAATCTTAGATCTACTCTTCGTTTCTTGTTATTTTTCCGAAAGATTTGAACTTTTACGTCAACTTATATTGCTCTTTACTTTGGTGCTTTCAATTTTTGCTAATTTTCATTATTTGAATTTTCATGCATGGTTGTACTCTATGCATACATGGTAGTCTTGATGAAACAATGCTTGTTTTTGCTTGTTTTTGTTAATTGCTTGCATTTTCAATTAAGGCATACGACCGAGGCATCCGACCAACTTGTTATTTTAATTCCTTAGCTTAGTTAGTTAGTTTAATTGCTTTATTTTCATTTTCTTTCTATTTTTCGAAGCTCAAAACACCTTGATTCATCAATCGAAATGATTTCCGATTAAACCGAGCCATGAACCTTTTCATATTCCAAAACCACTAAAATATACACTTCAAAAATGGCGCCGTTGCGACTCGTCTTGGTTAAGGTTTTCGATTTGATTGTAATTTCTTTGTGTTTTTTGGCTTGTTTTGTAATTTGACATTTTTTTTGTTTGAGTATGCAAGGCACGTATAACTATAACTATGGTGGATACATTCCCGGCATGGGAGGGCATGGTGCAAACCATGACGGGAATGAGACATTGTATAATGGGTATGGCAACGTGGGAGGGCATGGTGCAAACCACGTTGCCAACGGTGGCTACGATTATGGGAGACCCGGCATGGGAGGGCATGGTGCAAACCATGTTGGGTTTGATGGTTTTTCGGGCATAAATGGTTCATTGGGGGGTTATGGTGCTCAAAGTTCCTATCCAAACGTGCAAGCCCCGACTTCCCCCCCGTATGGCTATGATGCTCCTCACTATTCTCCGAACGTGCAAAGCCCAACTTCCGGCCCATATGGCTATGATGCTCCTCAATATTCTCTGAATAATCATAGCCCGACTTCCGTCCCGTATGGCTATGATACTACTCATTATAATTCAAATATGCGTCGCCCGAAGCCCGGCCCATATGGAGCCCCTCCCGTTTTTCATTCCAATCCTATGCCGACTACGACTCCAAGTGGAAATGTGGGGGGTGGATATCTGAGTCCCACCCCGTATGGTGGTAATGGCGTTCCCGTTCATAGTCCAAATATGCATAATGGTCGCTTTGGGATTTCCGACCCGTGTCGAGGTTCTTCTACTCCGGATTGCTATTTTGGGACGAACATACCCATATCCCCTCGAGATCTCGAAGAGTATGAGTTGTTTGGTGGTCCGGGCTCCAACTTCACATGTGGCCCCCCCATCCATACTATGAAAGATGTTAGCCGACCTTTTTTGGGATGTGGATGGTGTGGAARGAGTGATCATCTTCCCGACTATTGCCCGGATCTCTCCTCGCCAACGCATCCCTCGGAGAACGTGTATGGGGATCATGGACTTCATGTGGAACCCGGTTGTGCTATGTCATCTTTTGCTCCACCGCCATCTCATTATATGGTTTGTACTCCTCATGTGGGCCCTTATCATCCGAATATCCCGATGATTTCTACTACTCCACCTCCCGATCCGGATCCATGGGCCATTACAAGCCAATTCTCAAGTCCACCTTCCCCTATCCCTCCGGTCACGTTCCCCGATAAGTGTGGGGTACTTGATTTGGTTGCCTCGCCGTCGGAAGAGTACTTGTTTTCATTTTCGGATGATTTTAACTCTCTTGATCCTTTGCCCTTTACTTCAAAAGAGTCATGTGAAGAATGGGTATATATGGAATTCGTCAAGGKCAAGGTCGAACGGGTTTATATTGAGAATTGGATTAATGAGGACGTGGTTGGCCCGGTTGTCGATATAGAGGGGTGTTGTGAGGATAAGCCCCTTGTTCTTCTCGATGAGCCCGTTATGCCTCTATTCGACCCCATTTTGTGTGGAGATGAGTCTTGATGTGTCGTTGAGGGCAACGATGACTTTTTAGAGGGGGAGGTGGGAGTTATTGATGATGAGCTTGAAAGAATTGACTATTATCTTGAGGAGGATGAAGAGAGTAAGTCGATTATTATCCTTGCAAACTCGCACCGAGAAGAAGAGGAAGAGAGGATGGTTGAAGGGTTTAGAATTCTTAAGGATGCCATTGAGTGGAGACCCGGAGTGATTGAGGGAGTTACCTCTTTGAATTTGAGTCTTGAAGCTATGGTGAGAGCCAGGATGATGAGGTTGCTATTTGAGGGCTTGATGTTCGTACTCGCCGGGAGTGAGTGGGTGAATCCCATTCACATGGTGCCCAAGATGAGTGGCTCGTTAGTTCTTGAGGATGAAGAAGGAGAATTGTTGGCCATGAAGACTACGACGAGATGGAGGATGTTGATCGGTTCTAAGAAGCTTTATGCGGCTACCAAGAGAGATCATTTCCCTCCCTCGTTTGTCGATCAAAGGTTGAAGAAGCTAGCCGGACATTACTCCTATCGCTTCTTTGATGAGTCTTCAGGTAACTTTAAGATCACCATTCCACCCAAGGACCTAGCCGAGACGAATGTCGATTGCCCGCTCGGAACGTTTACTCTTTGGCGGATCTTATATGAGTTATGCAATGCGCCAAGGACGTTCCAAAGAGTGGATCCTCCCGACAAGGAGGAGATTATCTTGGTCGACCCTCCCATTATCTTTCCACCTTGATAAAAAAAAGGGAGTACGTCAAGCTAGTGACGTAAAACAAGCGCTTCTTGGGAGGCAACCCAAGTTCTTTCCATTTCCTTCTTTCTTTCTTTCTTTTATTGAAAAATCCAAAAATATTAAAAAATTCAAAAATCCAAAAAAAAAATTGAAAAATTGAAACACAAACAAAAAAATAGTTTGTTGAAGTTCATGTACATATCTCCTTCTGTTTTTGATTTTGTGTGATTTTCTTTTCTAGGTTTTGTATTCCGACGACGACCATGGGACGATTGGTAAAAGTGGTAGTGTTCATGAAGCCGGGAGAAGCTAGCCATGCTCGTTTTTACTTGGATTGCTTATATGCCTAGGTGGACCCCACCGAGCTCGACCTAACTCGCTCGGTTGAGGAAGTTTCTATTCACCCTCCTTTTACTTGATTTTCATTAAAATGCAATGAGGGCATTGCATGGTTTAAGTGTGGGGTGGGTAGGTGGTTAGGGTCTGGTTTATATCAAGCATGATTTGTTGTTCTCAACTCGAGCCTTGGCGAAGTGACGCATTCTTGGCGAAGCGACGCTTACTGCTTGCGCTTTTATATGGTCGAGTCGATTTTTGTGTCTTTTGTGTCTCGATTACATGTTTGAACAACTCCACGTGCTTGGAAGTTTGAATAGTTTACTTGTCGAGTTTTTGCATGTTTATGGCCTCGTGTGTGAGGGGTTAAATTTTTGTGCTTCGTCCGAAAATCCACCATATACATATTTAATCAACATTTTCTCGTGAAAATATTGCAAAGCTCTAAAATCTCTTTTAATTTTGCTCCCAAATTCGGTGCAAACTAGTGAGTTTGTGTGATTTATCGGCTTGCTTGCATTTTTACATAAATTGCATTGAGGAGGTTTGACTTTGCTCGTACATGATTGAATTCGAAAATGACCTCGAGGCACATATATCACCCTTGTTCCGGCCATATTCATATATTTAAGCCACTTTAAAATCCCAAATAATCCCCCTTGAGCCTCTATCCCGTTTCTTGTTAGCCGAGCTCGATTTTAGCTCTTATATCTTCATGTTAGTGAGGCAAGAGAGTGTGTTATTAGCTAATGAGAGATGTGTGGAAAATAAAGTGTGGGGTTGGGGTTTTGAGTTGCTCATGAAAAAAAAAAGAATAATACTCCAACACAAATCACGAAAAGTGATAAAGCGTGCATTCAAGTATAAAGCCTAATTCAAAGGCTAAGTTGAGTTAAAAGAAGCAAATTCAAAAAGCTTCTATGTGTTGTGAAATTAAGTCGGAAAAGCGTGTGAGTATACGAAAGGGTTTCGATTGATAGTTTGGTGGTTTGGGAAGGGTGAAGCGATTATATGCTTCGGGTTTTAGATTTTAGGATTTTGTGTGTTATTGATCACGTTTGATCGTGTGTTAGCCACTATATCCAAATGTTCCATACCTTACCAAAGAGCCAACATTACAACCTATAATAAAGACCTCTTTCGATTCTTACTTGGTTATGTACTTGAGCAATTTCGAGTTTTTGATTTGTGAAATCTTGACAAGGTGCATGTATTGACCGGCTTGAGCATAAACACGTACTATATACACTTGAGCGAATTGAGCGAACACCCTCCAAAACTCCCTTTGAGAGGAAGTCATCGATTTGGCTTGCTTTTGATAAAGGGTAATACGAGCAATGCATGAAAATAGAGAGTCTATGTTGATACTATCACCATAATAATAAGGACAAGCACAAGGATTTTTCTCTTTAATTGAAGTGTTCATTGCATGTACACTCTCGATTCTTTTCGTTGTTCGAGGACGAACAAACCGATAAGTGTGGGGTAGTTGTTTTGCATGTAATTGTGGCATTTTATCTTGTGTTTCTAGTTAGAGTTTAGCGTTATTTGTAGTAGTTTGAGTCTTATTTTGTTAAGGTTTTAGAAAATGGCGCCGTTGCGACTCGTCTTGGTTAAGGTTTTCGATTTGATTGTAATTTCTTTGTGTTTTTTGGCTTGTTTTGTAATTTGACATTTTTTTTTGTTTGAGTATGCAAGGCACGTATAACTATAACTATGGTGGATACATTCCCGGCATGGGAGGGCATGGTGCAAACCATGCCGGGAATGAGACATTGTATAATGGGTATGGCAACGTGGGAGGGCATGGTGCAAACCACGTTGCCAACGGTTGGCTACGGTTATGGGAGACCCGGCATGGGAGGGCATGGTGCAAACCATGTTGGGTTTGATGGTTTTTCGGGCATAAATGGTTCATTGGGGGGTTATGGTGCTCAAAGTTCCTATCCAAACGTGCAAGCCCCGACTTCCCCCCCGTATGGCTATGATGCTCCTCACTATTCTCCGAACGTGCAAAGCCCAACTTCCGGCCCATATGGCTATGATGCTCCTCAATATTCTCTGAATAAGCATAGCCCGACTTCCGGCCCGTATGGTTATGATACTACTCATTATAATTCAAATATGCGTCGCCCGAAGCCCGGCCCATATGGAGCCCCTCCCGTTTTTCATTCCAATCCTATGCCGACTACGACTCCAAGTGGAAATGTGGGGGGTGGATATCCGAGTCCCACCCCGTATGGTGGTAATGGCATTCCCGTTCATGGTCCGAATAGGAATAATGGTCGCTTTGGGATTTCCGACCCGTGTCGAGGTTCTTCTACTCCGGATTGCTATTTTGGGACGAACATACCCATATCCCTCAAGATCTCGAAGAGTATGAGTTGTTTGGTGGTCCGGGCTCCAACTTCACATGTGGCCCCCCCATCCATACTATGAGAGATGTTAGCCGACCTTTTTTGGGATGTGGATGGTGTGGAACGAGTGATCATCTTCCCGACTATTGCCCGGACCTCTCCTCGCCAACGCATCCCTCGGAGAACGTGTATGGGGATCATGGACTTCATGTGGAACCCGATTGTGCTATGTCATCTTTTGCTCCACCGCCATCTCATTATATGGTTTGTTACTCCTCATGTGGGCCCTTATCATCCGAATATCCCGGTGATTTCTACTACTCCACCTCCCGATCCGGATCCATGGGCCATTACAAGCCAATTCTCAAGTCCACCTTCCCCTATCCCTCCGGTCACGTTCCCCGATAAGTGTGGGGTACTTGATTTGGTTGCCTCGCCGTCGGAAGAGGACTTGTTTTCATTTTCGGATGATTTTAACTCTCTTGATCCTTTGCCCTTTACTTCAAAAGAGTCTTGTGAAGAATGGGTATATATGGAATTCGTCAAGGACAAGGTCGAACGGGTTTATATTGAGAATTGGATTAATGAGGACGTGGTTGGCCCGGTTGTCGATATAGAGGGGTGTTGTGAGGATAAGCCCCTTGTTCTTCTCGATGAGCCCGTTGTGCCTCTATTCGACCCCATTTTGTGTGGAGATGAGTCTCGATGTGTCGTTGAGGGCAACGACGACTTTTTAGAGGGGGAGGTGGGGGTTATTGATGATGAGCTTGAAAGAATTGACGATTATCTTGAGGAGGATGAAGAGAGTAAGTCGATTATTATCCTTG
Source organism: Phtheirospermum japonicum (assembly GCA_014905375.1). Lineage (NCBI taxonomy): Eukaryota > Viridiplantae > Streptophyta > Magnoliopsida > Lamiales > Orobanchaceae > Phtheirospermum > Phtheirospermum japonicum. The sequence continues at coordinate 799,521 of BMAC01000420.1, read as the reverse complement.
CAAACTCGCACCGAGAAGAAGAGGAATATGCATACATGGTAGTCTTGATGAAACAATGCTTGTTTTTGCTTGTTTTTGTTAATTGCTTGCATTTTCAATTAAGGCATACGACCGAGGCATCTGACCAACTTGTTATTTTAATTCCTTAGCTTAGTTAGTTAGTTTAATTGCTTTATTTTCATTTTCTTTCTATTTTTCGAAGCTCAAAACATCTTGATTCATCAATCGAAATGATTTCCGATTAAATCGAGCCATGAACCTTTTCATATTCCAAAAACACTAAAATATACACTTCACATAACACGGAATAAATACGCATCATATAAAGATAATGCATCCTAAACACAAAACAAGATGTAAACAAATCAACAACAGGAAAAAGTCACCAAAAGGGTTTACCTGAATATTCAAAAGAAGGCTCAAGCACAAATGAAGTACGGTCAACGAATTCATCAACATCCATATGTAAGAAAGATGATGCAGCCACTACTAATGGATTAATAGATTTATTCACATTAAAAAACTCAAGACGACAACTCAAGAACATCATAAACAATAATAAGATGATCACCGACGACGGGTGTGGGAAATTAGTTTTGTTGTGACTAATTTTAATGGTTTGAATGTTATAATATTATTTACGTATTGAGTAGATAATCATAGTATATTTATTTTCTCAAAACTAATTTCCGACGAGCAAGAAATATATTGTCTAAGTTAGCCATTTGAAAGGGAAAGTATATAAAATCCCACTCTGAAAATATAAGGGAAATTTATATAATTTATAAGTAAACATAAAATTGTATTGAGTATCATGTGAGCTCATACACTAGTTGGTTGTAACTATGGGCTTGAGCCTACACCTTGGATTTGGATCTTGGCAACTGACTTAGGACTTTGAACTCTTTGGGTCTTTAGGTCTTTGGGTCCTAGGCCTCTCTTGGGCTATATGATATTGATTTTGAACCAATCCGATTTTGTTTTTGCATTTTCCAAAGGAGAATGAGCACGACCCATTATGATGCTCAATCTTTTTATTTGGTTAAATGATGATGGGCTCGACCCATTATTTTCAGTCTAACAAGGTTGTAACCTTTTCAACTTCCTCAGCAGCATTTGAAGAGTCTCAAAGTTTTGATGATGGAGGTAGTGGTTGTAGTGGGGAGTTAAAGCCACTTATTGCTGCTGATCCACCTCTTCAAATTCTCAAACCCTGCATGGTGAAGTCTATAGATAGACTAAGAAGTTATATGCCAAAAACACATTGAATCAACTTCATTCTGCATCTATTCTGCACTAAAAGCCTCAAGCATTTTAAAATTTTATGCTTGGTTTTCACACATTTCAAGTTTGTTGAAACTTTGAAGTCTGGTGTGCTACAACTTCAAAGACATGAAGTTGTTGCATCTTCTACACGGGGCGTATATTTGTAAGAACTGTATTACAATTCAGTAATATTTCCTTTTTTGAATTATTATTTTGTAACGATCGTAAGACAAATACTATTTTAGTACTGAACTTATGGAGAAAGTCAATCAACAACCAAAGAAAATGGGCGGAAAATCATAAACCACTTAAGCGACGAACACAAACGAAGCAACAAGAACCTTTGTTCAAATGTTTCCATTCCTGTTACCAATGTCCATGTTGAAACACCTGAAGAGTTCAATTTTCTTGATTTCAAGAGATGGCAACAAAAGATTATTTTCTATCAAACCACTCTAGTTTTAGCTAGATATTTGAAGTAGAATCCACCTTTGGTTGTGCAAAATGAATTGAATACTGACTTATGTGCTATGTATGATGCTTGGGGACAAGATAATTACCTTGGCCAAAACCATGTCTTGAATGGACTGAGCAATGAACTATAGAATGTGTATAGTGTTATGAAGACTTCCAAGGAACTTTAGGATACCTTGGAGACAAAGTATAAGTCTGAAGATGCTGGAGCCAAAAAAATTCACTGTTGGGAAGTTTCTGGACTTTAAGATGGTCGATACTAAGACTGTCATCTCACGAGTTCAAGAGTTCTATGTGATTTTGCATGATATTCATGTTGAGGGCATGTCCCTAGGTGAATCCTTGCAGATAGCTTCTGTAATTGAGAAGTTACCATTGAGTTGGAAAGACTTCAAAAACTACCTTAAACACAAGACAAAAGAGACGACACTTAAGAAGTTGATTGTCAATCTTCTTATTGAAGAAGACAATTGAAAATTTGAGAATAAGATAAGTCTATCTCCAATGAAGGCTTGTGATAATCTGCTATAGCAAGATAAGTCCTTTAAAAGGGAAGTGCCTAATGCTAAAAGTAACAAAAGCAAGCAAGTTTCCAAGGTTTGAAAGCTTACTATAAGTTGTCATAATTGTGGCATGCCAAACCACATGTAAAAAGATTGTAAGAAGCCCAAAAAAAAATAATGGGCGGTACCGGGGATAATCAAGTGTTCATCTTATTGGTTCTGAACCGGTTGAACTGACCGACTTTAATATGTGAGATGTGGTGTTTGAAGCCAATTCGATTGATAACCCAAGAGAGTGGTACATTGATACTAGTGCTACTCGACATGTGTGTTCTGACATAGATGTTTATTCCAATTACACTGTTTCAACAAATTGTAAGCTCCATATGGGGAATTCATCAAACTGGCTAGAATTGGAAATGTTGCTCTTATGTTAACTTCTGGAATAGAGCTACTACTGAAGGAGGTGCTGCATGTCCCAAACATCCGCAAGAATTTAGTATCTGGATCACTGCTAGTTGAGCATGGATTTAAGTTAGTCTTTCAAGTTAAAAACTTGGGTTAAGCAATTCTAGAAATTTCTTAGGTAGGGGTTTTCTAGACAAAGAATTGTTCAAACTGAGTATAATGGCTACTTGCCCTGTAAACTCTTCAAGTATGAATAAAAATGCATCTAATACCGTTTACTTACGTGAGTGTTCTGATTTATTGCATATTAGATTAGAACATGTTAATATAAATCCAATAAAAAGACTTATGAATTTGGATTTTTTACCCAACAAAGAAATTGATTCACAAAGATAATGTGCAATTTGTATTGAAGCCAAATTGACTAAATTACCATTCCATTCGGTGGAAAGATGCAATGAGCCTCTAGATTTGATTCACACTGATATATGTGATCTCAAACTTATGCAGATTAGAGGTGGAAATAAGTTGTTGTTTTTTTATAATTTTCATTGACGACTGCACAAGGTTTTGATACTTATATTTGTTAAGAAGCAAAGATGAAGCTCTTGAAACTTTCAGGAGATATGAAAATGACAGTGAATCGAGTTGGCAAAAGGATTAAAATATTTAGAAGTGATAGAGACGGTGAATATGTAGCTCCATTTGAACAATTATGTTCCGAGTGGGGTATAGTACATCAAACAACGGCATTGTATTCACCACAGTCTAATGGCATCATTGAATGCAAAAATAGAAATCTTAAAGAGATGATAAATTCCATGTTGATTAACTTAGGTTTACCCCAGAATATGTGGGGGATACTATTTTGACGACACGTATTAAATAAAATACCACTTAAAAGTAAAAATGAGACACCTTGTGAACTTTGGGAAAGTTTTAAGACATCTAAATACCTAAAAGTGTGAGGGTGTTTGGCAAAGGTCGTTGTACCTGAACCAAAAAAAAATGAGAATTGGACCAAAGATGGTCGAGTGTATTTTTATCGGATATGCATACAACAGTATGACATACCGATTTTTAGTACACAAATAAGAAAGTCTTGAGATTTCCAAAGGTACTTCAATTGAGTCAAGAAATGCGATATTTCTTGAGAATATCTTTTCGTGTGAAGATAAGACATAATCTAGTTCTAACAAAACAATGCATGAAACAGCAAGTGACTCAAAACCAAATAGTGGTGGACCAAGGCGTGAAAAAGTGTAAAGACATAAAAGTCTTTTAGACCTGATTTTATCACATACTTATTGGATGATGAGTCAAATTCCATTAAGGAAGCTTTATCCAGCCTAGAAGCACCGCCCTAGGAAGAAGTTATTAATAGCAAAATAGAATCCATACTACAAAATCACATGTGGGAATTAATTGAACTACCACATGGTTGTAAGCCACTGGGCTGTAAGTGGATCCTGAATAGGAAATTGAAAGTAGATGGAATAATCGATAAGTTTAAATCTCATTTTGTTGGCAAAGGGTTTAAACAAGAGAAGGTTATGATTTCTTTGACACACACTCATCGGTAACGAGGATAACATCCATTATAGTACTTCTTGCGATTATTGCTCTGCACAATCTAAAGATTCATCAAATGGATGTGAATACTGGGTTTCTAAATGGGGTGTTGGAAGAAGAAATATATATTGATCAACCTGAAGGATTTGTAGCACCTAGTGAAGAGTAAAGGTGTGCAAACTGACTCGATCATTATATGGACTTAAGTATGCTCCGAAACAATGGCATATGAAGTTTGACGAAATTATGTAGTCATATAGCTTTAAAATTAACGAATGTGACAAATATGTTTATGTCAAAAGAACATCAAATACATATGTTATTGTATGTATATATGTGGATGATATGTTGATCATGAACAGTAATCATGATGTGATCATGAATACTAAGAGAATGTTAAAATGATATTTTAACATAAAAGATATAGGAGTTGTTGATGTAATCCTTGGGATTAAAATCAATAAAACTCAAGAAGGAATGATTATTTCATAATCTCATTTCATTGAGAAAGTGCTCAAGAAATTCAAGCCAACGAGGGTCAGTCTCGTAAGACCCTTTGACCTAAAGATAAATATAGTAGCTAACAAGGCTGAACCAGTTGCTCAGAGTTTGCTCAGGTCATAGTAAGTCTAATGCACTCGATGAATTGTACATGGCCAGACTTAGCCTATCCCATGAATAAACTGAGTAGGTGTATAAACAACCCTAGCCAAGAGCATTCGAATGCATTGAAAAAAGGTATTGATGTATTTGAAATACATAATGGACTATGGGTTATACTAGTCGAGATGCCTAGCCATACTTGAGGGATATTGTGATTCTAGTTGTATTTCAGATTCGAAAGATTCTCACTCCACTAATGGATATATCTTTTGTATTAGAGGTGGAGCAGTTTCACAGAGGTCTACAAAAAAAACTTATATAACTCAATCCACCATGGAATTCGAGCTTATAGCTTTAGATAAAACCGGCAAAGAAGCATAATGGCTTTGTAACTTCTTAGAAGATATTCCATGTTGGAGTAAACCAGTACCACCTGTGTTGATACATTGTGATAGCCAAACAGCTATTGGAAGGGCATAAAGTTGTATGTATAACGGAAATTCTCGACATATTCATTGAAGAAATAACACCGTTTAACAATTGCTCTCAAATAGAATAATATTCATGGACTATGTTAAGTCACACGATAATATTGTTGATCCTCTCACGAAAGGGCTTAATTGAGATCATTTGAGAAATTTGCTAGTGGGAATGAGTTTAAAATCCACAAAATTAAATAACCATGGTGGTATCTCGACCTTGATGAATGAAGATCCCACGAACTTAGTTCAATGGAAAAACTAAAATATGGAAATTCAGTTGAGCGCTTGGAATAAGTTGAATGTTCGAATCTCATCCCTGAAAAGCAATCCTAGTGAATTTACGTGAGAATTGTTGTAAGGTTCAAGCCTCAGGACTTTTTAATGAATACCAACCTTTGAAGGTGAAGTATATAAGAATACTTTTGATGGGAGGTCACCTATATAAGTGTGAAGTGAGGGCAGCTAAAAAATGTAAACACTTATGAATCCAAAGTGATGTTCATGGTCAAAACGGACACAACTTTAGAACAGAAAGGTGTTAAGGTTTTATTATGTAATTATCATTGTCTTGATATACACTATAGAGAGATAGTTTAAGGCATCAAGTCCACATGCTACCAGTATATTCAATGATAGTTACCATGGAAGGTTCAAAGTCACAAACTACCTATCCTGATGCAACAATGTCTTATGATGACTGAGCATAAGAGTCTGCATATATATACACTCATTGATTTCTACTCATGTCGGGGGTCCTTGAAAAATTAATTTTTTTGTGATTAATTTTGATGGCTAAATGTATAGCTATAGAATTAATATTATAATATTATTCTACGTATTGAGTAGATAATCGTAGTATATTTATTTTTTCAAAATTAATCTCATTTAGTGATAAATAAATTGTGTAAGTTAGCCATTTGAAAGGGGAAATATATAAAATTCCACATTGAAATGAAAGGGAGATTTATACACTTTATAAGTGGAGATGAAGTTGTATTGAGTATCATGTGATTAAACTCATGCACTAGTTGGTTGTAACTGTGGGACTTGGACCTAGGCCTTGGCTTTGGATCTTGACAAATGACTTAAAACTTTGGAATCTTTGTGTCTTTGATTCCTAGGCCTCTCTTGGGCTTTATGAGATTGGTTTTGAACCAATTCGATTTTGTTTTTGCATTTTCTAAAGAAGAATGGGCTTGACCCATTAAAATGCTCAAACTTTCTATTTGGTCAAATGAAGATGAGCTCAATCCACTATCTTCAGTCCAATAAGGTTGTAACCTTTTAATTTTATCAACAACACTTGAATAGTCTCAAAACTGTGCTGATTGAGGTAGTGGCTGTAGTGGGGGAGTTAAAGCCACTAATTGCAGCTGCTTCACCCCTTAAAAATCTCAAACCTTGCATTGTGAAGTTATAAATAGACTTAAAAGTTATAGGCAGAAATCACATTGAATCAACTTCATTGTGCATTATTTTTTTGCACTAAAAGCCTCAAATATTTGTTTGAGATTTTGTGCTCGCTTTTGACACTTTTCAAGTTCGTTGGAATTTTGAAGTTTGGTGTGCTACACTTTCAAAGATGTTAAGTCGTTGTATATTTGAGAATATTATGCCAATTTCGTCAGCACTACACGGGACGTACTTGTCTTGCGCAAAGAGATCTTTCCCGTCTCGACTTGTTGATCAATGTGGTTCGCTTCAAAAAAGGTATTATCATTTAGTTCTATTTTTTTTCTAATTTTACTTATTCTTTTAGTATTTGTAAGAACTGTAGTTTAATTTAATAATATTATCCTTTTTGTATTATTATTTTGTAATAACATGATCACCAATTCCAAAACCAAAGACGTTTGAATCAGAAACTACATAATCAACAACGTTGTAATCAGTTTGTTCATTAAGAAAAATCAAATAAAAACAAACTAATCTTCATTGCTTATTGCACAAAAATTTGAAATATAAAACGAATAAAAATATGGAATTATGCAAGTGATGATTAAATAATTCGAGTTAATCGAGCCTTAACAAGTGTAAGACCATTTAAATAAAATGAAAAGAAAAAATAGTTGAAACCGCGCTCGAGTGCACCGTATTGTTTGTGACCACTTACACGTGCCATCACTTCAAACCGACAACTTGAAATATGCAAACAGTAATCCCACCACTCCTCACACCACACTTCTACTGTCCCAATACAATCCGAGTCCGTGGTCGACCCGCCAAATTAGCCCCGATTCGCTGCTCTTCACCACCACCATCTCCTATGGACCATCAAAACCCACCGAAAAGGGTGGTCGTCTGCGGCGGCGGCGTCATCGGCGTATGCACCGCCTACTTCCTATCGAAGAGAGGCGCCGCCGTCACGCTTGTCGAGAAATCGTCGATCGCCTGCGCCGCCTCGGGCAAGGCCGGTGGTTTTCTCGCGCTAGACTGGTGCGACGATGGGCCCGTCGCGTCCCTCGCGCGCGCCAGCTTCAATCTTCACCGTTCGCTCGCCCAAGAGCTCAACGGCGCAGAATCGTACGGCTATCGCCCCCTGACCACTCTCAGCCTGTCGATAACGGAAACGGCGTCGTCCTCATCTGCTCAGTCGAATAAGAAATCGGGCCCAAATGTACCCTCTTGGGTCGATGGGCCGGCAATAGGCCCAAGAACTATTGGGACGACGGAGACGACGGCCCAAGTGCAACCGCAGCTGTTCACTAAGACGCTGCTGGCGAAGGCGGTGGAGGAGTACGGACTGAAGGTTGTCATCGGGAAATTGGAGAAAGTGGCGATGTCGGAAGGGGAGGCGAAGGCGGTGGTTTTGGAGGGCGGTGGAGAGCTTCAGGCTGATGCGGTGGTTTTGGCGCTTGGGCCTTGGACTAGCAAGTTTTCTCTTTTGGGCTCGATATTCACAATATCTGGGCTTAAGGCTCATAGTATTATTTTGGAGCCCAAAGATCCAGGTGCAATTACTCCTCATGCGTTGTTTTTGAATTACTATCAGGCCCAAGGTGGGAAGCCCATGGACCCAGAGGTGTATCCTCGTCCAACAGGTGTACTAATTCCCCATTAAGTTCAGTCTTTATTACGTAGTATAAATTGGGCATCCATTAAATAATACTTCTGTTATTTATTTGTTACTGATAGTAAACTATTCACTACGCACCTTGAAATAGGAAATAAATTTCATGGAAATTGTTGAATCATCTTATGTAGCTATATATACTAATTATATACTGTAGATTTTAAATGTTTCGGCATAGATGACGCGATAGGATTTGCAATAAAAGAACATCGGAAAGTAGGCAAATTACTAAATACAATGGGTGTGCGTTGTACACATACACCCGGGTGGAAAGAACATCTTCTATATTCACTACACACCTTGAAATAGGAAATAAATTTCATGGAAATTGTTGGATCATCTTATGCAGCGTTATATACTAATTTGTAGTAATATAAAATGTAGATTTTAAATGCTGTAATAAAAATGTTCATATCTGTTTTGATAAATATTGATCTCAAATTGAAATAAAATTTCTTGTTTATTATGATAAGTATTAATATCCGTTCTTATAAATGTATATGTATTTTAATCATCTCCAATGTGATAAATATCAACTCAGTGTGATAAATGTTTGATTTTCATCCTAGTATTGAGCACGTAAGAGAGGTACGGTCAATCGTACAAATGTACATCTCCATTGTATTAAAAGTTCATATCTGGATGATAGGTACAACGTGCACATGTATACGGAATAATGGTTGCGGAACGTCTGAAAATCGGCTTTAAGCCTATACTATGCCTCCTACGCCTTCTAGGCGAGAAAATAATATCAACTTATGAATGCAAATTGTGATAATTAGTGTATCATAAGTTCATGACACAATTTGGTTCATAACCTTAATTATAACTTGTACATATAACATAACACTCCCTCTGTCCCTCAAATCTTAATTATTTAATTCAAATTAAGAAATTGTTTGTTAATATTCTTTAAGTACTGTATTTTCTATCTATGTCCTTAAGGCTAATAAATTGTTTATTCATCGTCCACTCGGTTTCTGTAAATGGAATGAGATTTAAAATAATTAAATAGGGGTATACATGAAAGTGATAAATAAAACTATATCTATATGAAGTAACAAGTTTATCTTTCTTTCTGGGGCACATTGAAATAGTAACATGACGTATTTTTGTGGAACGAAAACTAACAGGGGAGGTGTACATATGTGGGATGTCAGCTGAGGCCGAGGTACCAGACGACCCCGAGCAAGTAATTCCCGTGCCTGAATCCATAAACGTTCTTAAGACAATAGCAAGAAACGTATCGAGCCACTTGGTTGAAGGTGAAGCCACAGTGAAAGCTGAGCAAGCGTGTTTCTTACCTTGCACCGATGATAGTTTGCCTGTCATAGGGGAAGTTCCGGGAGCGAAAGGATGTTACGTAGCGACGGGGCATAGTTGTTGGGGAATTCTAAACGGTCCGGCCACCGGTGCAGGGGTGTCTGAGCTTGTGATGGACGGCCGTGCTAGTATCGTTGATCTTAGCCGGTTTAGTCCTGTCAGGTTTCTTCATGGATGAAAATGGTGGATGAATTATGATCTCAATACATTATGTTGATTTAGTTGTAAGTGAACTTGTGTTGTTTTAGTTTCGTATAGTGTATGGTTTTGCGCTAATAATAATCGCGCTGTCGTTGGCTCCTTATGTGGAGTGCGTGAATGTTACCGCCATCAAGTAACTTCAACCATTTCAAGGTATTTGTCTGTTTGGGATTAAAATGGTTCGTATGCAACTATATTAAACGGACGTTGTTTGCAAGTATTTTTCGTCCTCCAAGACACAGATTAGAGAAAAGGCTAAATGGATTAAAAAAATATAATGGATGTATTTGGGATCGTAATTTATTTTTCCACTTTCTACTTTTCCTTCTCATAAATGGGACAAAATTTGAAACAATATACTCTCAACTCACTTATACATATTAATGTAAAATTCTATTTGGTGTTTCGTTTGCTTATGTCCCAACCTAATATTTACATAATTTAATACTTTTCTTTTTATTATGTCCCAACTTAATATTTACATAATTTAATACTTTTCTTTTTATTGTATCTTACCTAATTTAATACTTTAATTATATTTTTCTTATTCAATACTTTCCTTTGATTCTCTTAATATAAAATATGGCAAATATTTGTGTTAGGCCAGATTGACGAGTCATGACCCGTTAGGCCATCTGACCCGATACTATAATGTATTAGTTTTTGTAGTGTAATGTATTAGTTTTTCATAAATCTCTGACCCGTGTTATGATGTATTGATTTTTGTACTGTAATGTTTTTTTATTATGATGTATTGGTTTTTTATTATAATATATTGATTTTTACAATATAATGTATTGATATGAAATTTTGGCCTAACGGATCCGTTAGTCCGGCCTAACAGGAGTATTGCCCAAAATATAAATAAGTCATATATAATTAGTAGATAAGATCTAAATTAGTAATAAATTCAATGTAAATATAAAAAAATAAAATTATATAATAATAATTAATTAATATTTATAGACAATGACACAATGCGAGAAGGTTTGAGAGTATGACACCTTTTGAAATTTTCAAAGTATATAACTATAATTATATACAAAATTAATCTAAACATAAAAATATAGAAATAGTTAATAATAATTAATTAATATAGATTAGAAATGGGTTGAAAATGTGACATCTTTTGAATTTTTGTACGTATATAAATATAAATATTAACTAATTTAATTTAAGTATTAAAATATAATATTAATTAATAATCGTTAGAATTAATAAACTGAACAGGGTATGGATTGAAAAAACATCCTTTCAATTTTTTATTTTAAATCTAAAATTTTGCAATTTTTAAATATTTTTTATATTTAATTTTTTATAAATCATGTGTAATACACGGGTGTTAAACTAGTAAATTTATAAGTTGGAACACGATGGAGTATAAAATTTATATTTGTTAATAGGCTTCTTTGACTTTTCATATCCTTCTTGACCACCCAAGCATTTGAGAGTTGAGATAATGGGGCAAAATATAACTAGAAGTCTAGAAATAAGGATTAGGTGTGAGCAAAAAATCAAAATAATCGATCGAACCAAACCAGAAATTTCGGTTCGGTTCGATTTTTGATTTGAGAATTCGAAAAATTTGGTTATTTCGGCTCGATTTTAAACGAAATATAATTAATAATAAAAAAAATATTTTATTATATTACTTATTGTTATTTTATTAATTCGGTTCGCTTCGATTAATTCGATTTTAAACATATTTTCAATTTAGTTCGTTTTGTAATTTTATAAATATTTCAGTTTCGGTTTTTTCGGTTTTAGACCTAATTTCAGTTTGGTTCGGTGTGAAATTTTAGGCACAATTCGATTTCGATTATTTCGATTCGGTTCGATTTTCGGCCGAACCAACCGAATGCTCACCCATAATAAGGATATTGAATAACTTTCTAGAGAGTGCTAAATATGTTTGATGAGATATCCCTTCAACTAACAAACACTAATAAAGTCAATGTCGATGAAAACCTTCCAAATCTCAAGTCATTTCAAGAACAAAAATAATCAATTGAAGGTTTCGAAGAGTTAATACTTGCCCAATTAAAGGTGCATTAGGTACTTCGAGTGGAATTGATAGGAAATGTACCTTCATAGACTTCTCAATTCTTGGGTTTTTAATGGGTCGGACTTAGATGTTTTTGACAAACTAAAAAAGTTGATTTCTTTGGACTTGCATTCGCCTTTTGACTCAAGCACATTGATGCGACCAAAAAGATTAGTACCTTAAAAATATGAGGTATTGACCTTAAGTATGAACTCAGTGACTTGATAACCTTTCGATATACGCGCATCGACCTAATAGATTTCCAAGTAGCTCCTGGAGACCTGATAGATCTTACTATAAAACGTAGGATGTGAAATCAACTTAGAGAGAGAAAGAATGAGGTTTGAGTCCTCTTTATATAGATAAGAGAAGTATTCCCAATCTAGGGTTCCCCTCTCCTGCTATAATACCATAAATAGCACGACCGACTTAGAATTAGGATTTCTCATGTATGCCAAGTTCCCATAAATAATAGAACTCTCACTGAGCCAATAAGCCTCTCCAGAGATTTTAATCCACCAGGACCCCATAAAATAGCCCATACTAGTCTGACAAAGCCCAAAATCATGAGGCCCAGCTCTCAACGCCAAGCTACCACCCAGCGCCGAGCTGGCATAATAGTACTTAGATCATAAGAGATCGCTACCTCGCATAAGAGCTCGCCACTCCTATACATCAGGTCGCTGCCCTTCAAAACACCTCGCCCACCTCCCAGAAAGATTGCACCTTCTAGAAAATGAGATCGCTTACTGAGATTACTTACTAAATCCGCGTGATCACCTGCATCTTGGAGACGTGAATATTTGATGCCGTATCAGCTAGTCCCCCACATTCTGGTTGGTTGAGGTAGGAATCCAAGTAAAATATAATCATGAGTTGTCTCTGAAGTCAAACAGTCATGCTTTTTGAAAAAAGCACGAAACCCTTAGCCATCACTTCTCATTTAAGATCATTAAATGCGTCTCTGCACCATGTCGGACAAGCGTTAACAGCCCATTTCCTCTTAATTTATTTAATCCCGTGGGACCAAAAATGAAAGGCATACAAGAAACCCTACCAACTTTCCCGCCTTTTGAAAAAACTTTCCGTCCTTTCAACTTTTACGCCGCCCAACACACAAAAATACCCTTTCCCCTTCATTCGTCTTCATCTGTTCAAAACAAGAGCAAAAATATTCCATTTTCACATGCAAAAACTTCTTGCGAATTCCTGCAAAAATCACAACGCACCATCATCCCCCATCAACATCACTAATCAAGATGATGAGTAAGTCCCCCTAATCCCTCATTCTGATAATAATTACTCTGATTTTTGCCGTTAGTTGATGTGTTGCTGAGTGTAAATTTTGTGTCTTTCCCCTCCCCATTGTATGACTGGTTGATGATGAACATAGCCTCACCCAACTCCGTTTCCCAAAACCCTAATCTTTCAAACCCAGATCTATCCTCCGTTACCGAATCAGCAGAAATTCCTCTCAAATGACCTATTAGGAAAAGAAGCGCACCCAGACTCCAACCCCATCTCGCCGATGTACCGAAGGGAGATATTCCCTGGACCGAACTTGAGGCTCAAACCAGAGCCTTAACTGAAAAAATCTTTGAAGTCCTTTAATAGAACCTGAAATTCCTTCAACCTCTCAACCTGAACATTTTCTTAATAACCCCATAACTATAATGCCTTCATCGTCTCACGCTGACCTGCCTGAACTCTCGCGAGCTACCAGAGTAGTCGCGCAAAACATGGGTGCTTCCTAACCCGAGCGACCCTAAAGAGTTTTTATAAACTCTTAACCTTTCCAATACTATCAAAGTAGCTTACCCTAAAATCCTCCAAACCAATCCAGCAAACCCCCTGTAAATCACATAACCCTCTTCGAGGAACACCTTAAAGCGGGCTTCAGATTCCCTGTACATCCTTTCCTGATATCTATGTCTGCGAAGTATAAGGTCGCACTCTTGCAAATGACTCCCAACTCCATTAGATTCTTAGTAAGATATATAATTAGGGATGGCAATGGGTAATGGACCACCCGCAAAAATTACCCATGATGGGTAGGGGAATTACCCATTTAATGGGTATGGGCACGGGTATGGGTAATTACCCACAATATTTATTGGGTACGGGCACGGGTATGGGTACTTTAGTACCCACCCTGCCCCATACCCATACATATAATATATATATATCTATATATAATTTAAAGGAAAATACTTGTAATATACTCGAAACTCGGATTTTAAAAATAAGGTAAAATAGATTTTATAATCTTTTCAATTTATATTATCAATTTTTATTTGACAAGAAGTAATTCGTATATGACATCAATATTTGTTTGGCAAGTTGTAGAGAGTTTCGGAGGTTCACATTTAAAATTTGATGATTTAGTGGTGTGGTGCTGAATTACTTAAAGTTTATTTTAAATGATTCATAATATTTCCATGTTTGTGGATTTTTATAAAACGTTAATTATTATTAGTTTATATTTTATTGAATTGTGATTTAAGTTTAAATCAATATTTTTAATTTCACTTTTTGCAGGTTGTTAACATGTGGGTAATGGGTACGGGTCTCGGTACTAAAGTAACCATAGAGTATGGGGATGGGTATAAAATTTACTACCCACACGGGTATGGGGATGGGGACGAGTATATTTTTAAAACGTGGGTATGGGAATGGGTATTTTAGTACCCTACCCATACCCTACCCATTGCCATCCTGATAGGCGAGAAATTGTGCTTTATTTAATGGTTTATTTCCTATATTTTTGTGTGCTTAATATTCTTATATATACTTATTTCTCACATATTTATTATTATGAGTGGAGGAGCACCAATTGTGTATTTCTCTCTTATTTTGCAATAATTAGGTGCTAAATTGGTGAGTTAAAGATTTAAAGATGATGAATAAGAGTAGCAAGAGGAAACGAGAGACAAAACGAGTGAATTGGCAAAGAAAGGACGATTCTGCACTTTCTAGATGGGTTATCGCTGGGATCAACCGTTATAGAAAGTGCCGCTGACTGCTGCCTACAAGAACCGATGTCGTTCGATATACCTGCCTACAGAGCTCTCTGTCGCGTCAGTTGACGCGGAACCGACGTTAATCGACGCGAGCGCACCGAATGCATCGACGCTGCCGACCCTGACTCGCCCATGCCGCACGCGCTCGCCCAGCCTTGCGCTGGGAGTCTTATTTCTGCGAGGAAACCGGTATAGAAAGTGCAGGAAACAATTAAGGAAAGTGCAGAACCGACATAGAAGGGGCGGAAATTATATTTTAGCCAGGGAACTTGTTCTCCAAGACATCTAAACCTATAAATACCTTCCTTTAACACCAAAAATGGGTGGAACATTAATCCTAGGGTTCCAAGACACCAAAAAGGAGTCCAAAACACCCAATTCAACCATCCATCAAGAGCTTGAAGATTGAAGACTCAAGATTCAAGATCTAAGCTTTCTTTTCTCTTCTTCTCTTAGAACTATGCTTTTCTTATTTATTCTTCTTCTTTATTATTCTATGAACTCCATTAGAGAGTGATTGTTTTATCTAGTCCTAGGGACGTTGAAACCCTCGTGAAATTATGTTTTAATTAATTTATGCGTATTTCTTTCGTTCTTCATATGAGATTGCTTGTGTTATCTTGTTTACATATCATGATTGCTTATTTCATGACATGATTGTTGAATTCTTGATTTGGATTGGCAACCTAGATTAGGTATTTGGTTATCAATTGCTAGAAAGAGAACTGCTTCCCGTGTAATTGTCGTAGTTTCGATTTCTCTGAAGCAACTAATGGTCTCGTATCATTAGGGGTAACACAACATAGGTTGAATAAACCGAGCTTATGCATTTATTGCTTAGATTAACCTATTTGCCTAGATATTAATGCTGTTGTTGGGTTGAATCTAGAGAGCTTATTCTAGGTTATTCAATAATTAGAGTTAATTAAAGAGCTTATTTTAATTAAATACACAGTAAGGGTAAATTCGAGTAGCAGAGCTTATTGTTACTTAGGGTTTTTAGTTTCATATGATGAGTGGATTTTATATTGCAATTGGTTAAATGAATTGAACGAGGGTGGAAACTGAACTAGGACTGGAAAGTTATTATTATTATTTGTAATTTTCATATTTGTTTCGTTATTTGATTTTAATTGTTTTCTTTAGTTATTTAATTTTCTTAGAATAGTTAATATTCTCTACCTCGTTTTCTTAGTTTATTAAAATACAAGAAAATCACAAATTATTCCACACTCCTCGTGGGATCGACCCTTGCTTGCCACTTCTACTAGTTAGTAGAGGAAAGTCGAGGACTTTATAAATATTATTTTTGACGCTTCAACGACGAGCGGTCGAATTTTGGCGCCGTTGCCGGGGAGTGACGCGTTTAAATTGTGATTTGACGTATTTTAATATTTTAGTATTTTTAATTTTAATTTTAGTTTTTGTTTTTCTTTATTTCCATTAATATTTTTTTTTTAGATCTTGTGACTATGGCAGAAGGTAGAGAACGCACGTTAAAAGAGCTAGAAAATCCGGATCTTCCGCATCAACAACTATGCATCACGTTTCCAACCTTGGAGGATGATAATTTCGAATTGAGATCCGGATTAATCTATCATTTTCCGGCGTTCCATGGATTGGATGGCGAAGACCCATACAAGCATTTGAAGGAATTTCATGTCATATGCACGAGCACGAAGCCCGCCGGAGTAATTGACGAACAAATTAAATTGCGAGCGTTTCCATTTTCCTTGAAGGGTCTAGCCAAGGATTGGCTTTATTATTTGCCTCCTGGATCCATCACCACGTGGATGGCGTTAGAGAGGGTATTTTTGCAGAGATATTTTCCCGCTTCACGAGTGGCGAGCTTACGTAAAGATATTTGTGCAGCAAGAAAAGCGCAAGGAGAGACATTGCAAGAGTATTGGGAGCATTTCAAGAGACTCGTCGCTAGTTTCCCTCAGCATCAAATGGGCGAGGAGTTATTAATACAATACTTTTATGAAGGTCTCTGTCTCACTGATAGAAACATGATCGATGCGGCAAGCGGAGGCTCACTCATGGATAGGACACCGACGGCGGCAAGGGAGTTGATCTCGAACATGGCGGCCAATTCTCAGCAATTCGGCTACTGTGATAATTCATTGAGGTCGGTAAATGAAGTAGACACTGGTTCGTTGCAAGCTCAGTTGGATGAGTTGAGGTCCACTATCGTTAAGAGGGCTACAGTTCGACCATGTAGATTGTGCCACACATTCGATCATGTCACCGATGATTGCCTAACACTACGAACCATACTCAATTTAGGAGCCTATGGAGTTAAGCCTAGAGGATGGCAAGAGAGGGACGACGATCCATACGAGCCAAGGTGGGGGGACCCTCCAAATTTTCAAAGGGGACAAATTTTTTCGAGACAATATGATAACCAGCCCCAAGCACAAGAATCGTCCCCAGCCCTCATAGAGATGATGGAGGCCATGATGACGAACACCAAAAGTCTCGAGGCTCAATTGAGTCAAATGGCGGATCACATAAGCCAAGTGGATAAACGATTGTCTTCTAAAACTGAGGAACGCATGGAGAATGTGAGTGCAATTATGCCTCAAGATGTGGAGGAATTCGAAGCTCCGGAGGTTCTAGCGCCTGAGTTAGAGGATGAATACGAGAGAGAGGAAGACGAAATAAGGCAGATACATGTTGACCATAGTCTGCCTGAGCTTACAAATGATGTTCCTAATTCCATCGTTTCTCCTATCGAAGTCGAGCCTACGAATGATTCCATTATTTATCCGATCGAAGACGAAGCCGAGCCAAAGCCATTGCCATCATGGACCGAGTACCAAGTGATGAAGGAGGATGACGAGATGCTTGTGCGGGATGAAGATTTAGAAAAGGTGGTGACTACGATCCCTCCATTTGAGATGGTGGACGAAACTACATTTACCAATTTTAATGAGAAGCCAGCCAACGGAGGATGCGGTGTACGAGGATGAAGTTTTCGTGAAGGTGGCGACCGATGACCTTCCATACGTGGTGATAGACGACACTATTTTTGCTAAATCCTATGATAAATCACTACCAAGTCGAAAAGATCCGGTTAAGCATCCGACGTTGAAAAGAGTGAGATTTGAGGAGGATTAAGTCCTCCACCGAAACCCCCATGGAATTGAGGGGTACCACGTCGAGCCGACGATGTTAAGAAGAGGCGCTTGTTGGGAGGCAACCCAATGTTTATATTATTTATATTTTGATTTTTATTTTTGCAGTTAAAGGGAGAGAAAGCTTGGTTGATTTCGATGATTGGGCCATATTTTTGTCATTGGAACCGAGACCCCCTCGACATTTACCCCCGGTGATTTCTTTTCCTTTACTCTTCCCTTATGATTTATTATTTGCTTGTTCTTGCTTTGTGTTTGCTTGAGGACAAGCTAAAGTTTAAGTTTGGGGGAGTGGGTTATTGGGGTTATTATTGAGGATATTGTGCTAAAAAAATTGATAAAGTTTTGAAAACTTTTGTGATAATTTCCGGGGGATTGAGAATTAAAAGGTTAAAAGTACTTGCTTGAATTGCTTTGATGAATTATGTTTCGGTTAAATTCTTTAGTCATCATTTGATTTAGGAATCAATGGTACGCATTTTAGTACTTTTGTGATCCATTTGGGGGGCGTCAACTCTTGATTGTTGCGTTATTGATGTGTATTTGTGGTTGTCGTACTCAATATAAGTTGTGTGGGGCCTTTAAGTTGGCGGTTGTGTGATAATATCTCGTTAGTCGAAACAGAAGTCCAATAAAGTCCGGTTGGAGTATACCGGCATGGAGTAAGTAGAAAATTGAAAAATTTAGAAGAATTGAGGTGCCGAAACAGCTGCCTATCCGTAATACCAAGTGCAATTCGCTTACAAATTCTAAGGGCGAAATCCAACAAAGATGCTAGTAGCTCAACAAAGTCTATGCACATACTCAAGTGGAGCAATCCAACCAAAATCTCAAACATGGCGGAGGTAAACTCAACAAATCAAATATCAAATCAAGACGATCCTCATATCCAGCGCCGAATCATTATCAAGTCAAGTCAAGAATGGTAGTGCGGAGCTGCGGGCCTCAATTAGAAACACTAAAAATAAATAAATAAATGGGAGGACGAGATATTTGATCGTGACCAACAATGGATAGAGTCAAACCATTGAATAGCGAGGGGGCACCATAGTACATTGACATGACGTATATGAAAATGGGTTGCCAAACTGCTGGGATCACTTGAGTCAATACATGAAACGCTTGCGATTTCTGGAAATATAATGGTGTCTAGAGTCTGAATGAGTTCATTTGATCAATTCGAGTGATTTACTTATGTTATAATTATTTTGTGCTTTAATTATGATATTGCTTGAGGACAAGCAAGGTTTAAGTTTAGGAGAATTTGATAGGCGAGAAATTGTGCTTTATTTAATGGTTTAATTCCTATATTTTTATGTGCTTAATATTCTTATATATATTTATTTCTCGCATATTTATTATTATGAGTGGAGGAGCACCAATTGTGTATTTCTCTCTTATTTTGCAATAATTAAGTGCTAAATTGGTGAGTTAAAGATTTAAAGATGATGCATAAGAGAAGCAAGAGGAAACGAGAGACAAAACGAGTGAATTGGCAAAGAAAGAACGATTCTGCACTTTTTAGATGGGTTATCGCTGGGATCAACCGTTATAGAAAGTGCCGCTGACTGCTGCCAACAAGAACCGATGTCGTTCGATGTACCTGCCTACAGATCTCTCTGTCGCGTCAGTCGACACGGAACCGACGTTAATCGACGCGAGCGCACCGAATGCGTCGACGCTGCCGACCCTGACTCGCCCATGCCGCACGCGTCCGCCCAGCCTGGCGCTGGGAGTCCTATTTCTGCGAGGAAACCGGTATAGAAAGTGCAGGAAACAATTAACACTACAAAAAAATCCGGCATTACTGGCGGATTTCCTGGCGGCCAAAAAGCCGCCAAGAATGCTGGCGGATATGCTGGCGGAATATTATGCTGGCGGATTTCCTGGCGGTCATGGCCGCCAGCATAAGGACCCGTCAGCATGCCGTCAGGGTTGAGGCGGGAACTTATCCCGCGTAACCATCCTGACGGGCTGCCTGTCAGGATGAATTTATTATTTAAAAAAAACAAAAGAAAAAATATGCTGACGGCCATGGCCGTCAGCATGATATGAAAAAAAATAAAAAAAACAATATATGCTGACGGGTATGACCGTCAGCGTCTAATCCTGACGGCATGCCCGTCAGGATATGACCTAAAAAAAATGGGCCTCACCTCCCCGCCTCACTTTCTCTCTTTTCTTTCTCTCTCTTTTTTCTCCTTCTCTCCCCCGCCGCATCGCCACCGCCGCCGTTCCACTCGCCGCTGCCGCTCCGCCCCACCCGCCGCCGTTGCATTACGAAAGACCAGCCGCCCGCCGCTCGCAGCTCAGCCGCCCAGCTGGTCTCACCGCCCGCAGCCCAGCCCAGCCCAGCTCAGCCGCCCGCCGCTCGCAGCCTCCCATCGTCGTCCAGCCCGCCACAGCCCAGCCGGTCTCGCCGCCCGCAGCCCAGCCCACGTCGCCGTCCAGCCGCCCGCAGCCCGCCGTCCGCCGCCCGTTTTCAGTGTAAGTTTTTAGTTTGTTTTTCAGTTTTTTTTTTTTTTTATATTATTTATATGTATTAGTTTCATTTTTACTTTGTAATTATAGGTCAATCTAGGGTTAATTTTAGAAATAATTTTAGGGTTAATTTAATTAGGGTCAATTTAGGAATAAAAAAGTAATTAAGGGTAGATTTAGGAATAATTAAATAATTATGGTTTAATTTAGGAATAATTAATTAATTAGGGGTCAATTTAATAATTATTACATAATTAGGGTTCAATTTAGATTCTGGAGTACACTTGTCGATAAAGAGCGCACACAGCACCCGTACAGAGATTGTCCTCCTCAAACGCCCTCCCCATGTCGGCTCCAAACATCTATAATTAAGACAAGGTATTTGTAGCAGACATGGTGAGGGTGGTCGAGGAAAGCGATGACCTGTATTCGAGTGCTGTGTGACTCTTTATCGACAACGTGTATACTTTAGAATCTACCTAGCTAGAAGCAAACTTGTATTAGGATTAAATAAGCCTGTGTAGATTCTGCAGTATACTTGTCTATAAAGAGCGCACACAACACCCGTACAGAGACTGTCCTCCTCAAACGCCCTCCCCATGCCGGCTCCAAACATCTATAATTTAGACAAGGTATTTGGAGCAGACATGGTGAGGGTGGTCGAGGATAGCGATGACCTGTATTCGAGTGCTGTGTGCCTCTTTTTAGACAACGTGTCTACTTCAAAATCTACCTAGCTAGAAGTAATCTTGTATTAGGGTTTATCATTAGATTATTAGGGTTTGCTTTCAAATTTAGGATTTATTCACCCATTATATTGTGTATATATTGTTCATGCATGGGAGGCCGTGGTGATCGGCCGGGGTTTAAAAAAATTTGTATATATATTGTTCATGCATGGGAGGCCGTGGTGATCGGCCGGGGTTTAAAAAATTTTTGTATATATATTGTTCATGCATGGGAGGCCTTGGTGATCGGCCGGGGTTTGATTTTGTTTATATATAATATTGCCATGGGTGTTGTTGGTTGTATACCATCGGATGTTGAAGTGTGGGTGACGGCGCCGGCCGGGAGGTTTTGTCCCTCCAATAGCGGGTTTTAAAATTTTATTTTAAAAAACGTGATAGGGTGTCACGGHATTTTATTTAAGTTTTCAAAATATTTTCAGAAAATTTTGACGGTGGTAATTGCTTATTTGGAACCTTGGCGAAGTGACGCGATGCATATAAATCACTTGTTTTAGAATTAATAACATATTGAAAAATTTGAAACGAAGTTTCGAATTATTCCATTTTTCCTTAGACCCGTTTGAGATTTAGTATCAAATATAGASTTTGATACTAAATTTCGAATTGTCCCATTTTTGGACAGTTTGAGAATGTGACTTGTAGTATGGTTATCTTATGTGTATGTTTTGTTTTTTTTTTAGTTTTGAAATTTCGGTTTCTGCATCTCTCGAATTGTTCTCAGGTGCACTGAAATATACGTGCACTACGAGAACTGTGGGGAGATGCTGCCGAAATTTTGAAAACTACAAAAAATGCATATTTTAAGATAATACATACTACTAAATGTCACCTTCTTGAATGGGATATAAGCCTTACCAATTACAATTCGAATTACTCATTCTTCTCGTATTGCTGCCGAAATTTAGCCACCTTCTTTAATTCTGAAAAATCTTGGGATGGCTGATGATCGTAGTTGGATGTACAAACGGAATATTTCCGGATTTCTAAATTCGGGGGTTCGTGGCCGGTGTAGATAGTTTTGTACAATTTGCACTCACGCATGATTCTGCAGAGAGGGATGGCAATAAGCTAAAATGCCCTTGCCACGAACTAAGTGTAGAAACTCTAGTTATAGGACTATCGATGAGATAAAATACCACGTCGGTACCAAAGGGTTCATTGCTGATTACTACATTTGGACTCATCACGGGGAAACAAATCACGTCTCATCGCCTGCTGATATTGAAATTGGGGGATCATTATCAAATGCGTACGTCGATATGGTGCGAGATGTTATCGGTCTTAATTTCGACATGAATGACATTGAGTTGGATGAATCACCTAATCCCGAGGCGAAGAAATTTTTTGATATTCTAAAAGCAGCAAAAAAACCTCTGTATCCTGGTTGCGAGAAATACAATCGATTGTTCTTAGTTGCTCGTTTTATGAATTTAAAATCGGAGCATGGCATTTCTCAGAAATGTTATGATCAATTTATTGATTTAATCAAAGAGATCGTGCCAGAAGACAACAATGTTGCAGATAATTTCTACGAAAGTAAGAAATTGTTGAGAGGTATAGGGTTACCGGTAGAGAAGATAGATTGTTGTGTCAAGAACTGCATGATTTATTGGAAGGATGATTTGAATCTGGATAAGTTCAAGTTTTGTGATCATCCACGGTTCAAACCCGCGAAGAAGGGACAAACTAAACGGCGCAAGTCCAAC
>BMAC01000420.1:759526-770741 GCA_014905375.1 Phtheirospermum japonicum | reverse complement strand
TAATATATATATATATATATATATATAATTATATACTTATGTAAAAAAAAATTATTAATAAAACTATGTTGTATGATAGATGCCTGGTAGAGGTCCTCATCATCGTCGGATTTCTCTCGGCTCATCGTCTTCGGGACACCATGAGGATGATGCCACCGACATGGACCTCGATGATTTATTGCTTAGATTAACCTATTTTCCTAGATATTAATGCTGTTGTTGGGTTGAATCTAGAGAGCTTATTCTAGGTTATTCAATAATTAGAGTTAATTAAAGAGCTTATTTTAATTAAATACACAGTAAGGGTAAATTCGAGTAGCAGAGCTTATTGTTACTTAGGGTTTTTAGTTTCATATGATGAGTGGATTTTATATTGCAATTGGTTAAATGAATTGAACGAGGGTGGAAACTGAACTAGGACTGGAAAGTTATTTATTATTATTTGTTATTTTCTTATTTGTTTCGTTATTTGATTTTAATTGTTTTCTTTAGTTATTTAATTTTCTTAGAATAGTTAATATTCTCTACCTCGTTTTCTTAGTTTATTAAAATACAAGAAAATCACAAATTAATCCACACTCCTCGTGGGATCGACCCTTGCTTGCCACTGCTACTAGTTAGTAGAGGAAATTTGAAGACTTTATAAATATTATTTTTGACGCTTCAACGACGAGCGGTCACATCCCTATATATAATTCTTTGTAATTACTATAATGTAGAGCCGGATGTAGGTTTCTTTTATTTTTGCTTTAAAATAAAGAACTTGAAAGGTTCCTTCTACCTCTCTTCGCGTCATAAAAGACGTTTCTTAGTTAATCCCTCGTGAAAAATTCACGAGTGGCGAGTTAATTTCTTCTTTCTACACAATCCCGAAGACTGGCCCTTTTTCACTAAGTGGGAGGATTCAACTCTTGAACAAGACTAAATACCCTCCATGAAAGATCAGCCCACACTTTTCCAACAATACTCCGACCTCCTTGACAGTTGGAGTACAAAACCAGATAATGTGATGAGGCTCACAGATTCAGAGGCTATTTTCAGGTTTGTAGGTCTTAGCCCGCGACCTACGCTCTTGACCAGATCTGAGTTCGGTAGGTTACTACATGATCACAAATTTCCTTAAGCATTATTATTCCAATATAATAGATTAACAAGCTTCTTTCTTTATGCAGATTTTATTATTGCCAGCTACCTATCCTTGAGCTCGGAGGGAGGTGCCATTGTCCAGCCCGAACCCAGCTCAGCAGTGACGTCAGTGCCGCGACCTATTGTTCTTGACGTGGATGAGGAGCTGAATCTTGCCATGGAAACAAAAGATGGACAGGAAGAGCTTGCTAACCCTGAGGAGCGTATGCCTCTTCAAGAGGAGCTTCATAAGGGAAAAGGGAAAAGAAAGGTCAGCGAGCGAACTCCCTTGCAACAAGCAGCCCCAGCTCCCAAACGCTGACGTCTAAAAAAGGCATATGCTACTTCTGCTTCAAGTCCCCCGGATTTGGAGAAAAGTCTAGCTCAGTGCGGTGATGTCGATGAGATCAAATCCCTTCTTCACAAATACGCAACGACCCATGTATCTTAATATCCCAAAATATTATATCGTAGCACATTATGACATAATCAGTCTATGACATCCTCTTGTGACTTCTTGGTAATGCAGTTGGAACCTCTGACGGCCGCACTTTCCAGCCACTTATCCATAACGACCCTTGAGAGCGAGCTACAAAAAACCTGTGACGAGCTGGCGGCTCAATCAAAAAAACAAACTCAACAACTATCTTTAACACAAGGAGAATTGGATGAGTCACGTCGCCAGCTAATAGCCTGGTAAGAAGATCTCAATATTGATAAGAGCGAGCTGGAGACCGTGAGGGATGAAGCCACCCGATTGAGAGACGAAGCCACCCGCTTAAGGGAGCAGATGATAGAAGTCGAGGGACAGCTACGACAAAGCTACGAGCAGATGGAAGGTGCAGTTCGCCTAGCTCGTGAGCAAAGAGTTGTTGAGGGTCGAAAGGATGGGTTGAGTGAAGGTCGTCGCACATTTTTGCAGAGTGATTTGGGGAAGAAGTTCACAGATGCATATAGGGGTGAGCTGCTAAGGAAATACCAGAATACAACACACTACCTGGGTAAAATGGGAAGAGGAGCTCAATAATGGTTCAACTCCGATGTAGAACGGATCAAAGCTCAAATTACTGAAGCCAATATCAAGTTATAACCGAATGTGGACACCATGAACGCCAAGCTTCCAAATTTCTCCTTCTAGAAGGACGACCGAAGCCAGCCTACAACAGCAAAATGGTGGACCCCCTGCAACAGTGATGCAATCCTAAAGGCCAGACTTGCTGTCAAGCTAGAGGCCCCCATAGATGAGTTGGTTTCTGATTGTAATCCCTCATAATTCTCGAGCTGCGGTTGTAACTTAACATTATTTCCTTCTGATTCTGAATGGCCCTGTATAGCAATCTTGATGTTTCACTATGACTTAGATTTATCATAGTATTTCTCCTTTTTTTTTCTCGAATCTTATTGTGCACGACCTTTTTTATGATAATACAACCTGCAATAAGATGGTTATGAAAAAAAATCCCAAAACCATTAGCAAAAAACCATACTTAACCATGAATAATGCGAGCCAAATAGTAGTTAGGTCGCCGAATCGTAATGATAGCAAACCAAAGAAAACCAAGATTCTACGTAGTCCCCCATGTCATTAAGGTTCCCAGATATGTTATATGAAAGCTAAAAATTGAGAGATTAGATTTGAACCTATGGAGATCGCAAAGAGCAACATGTAAATCCAACGTGCTTGAATAACATGTAAATCAAACATGTTCATATTCGAAAGAAAATAAGTAAATCAAACATATCTCTTTTCTAAAGCATCCCAGAATATGTAAGTCGAACATACTCAAGGATACATGAAAACATGTAAATCAAACATGTTTCCACATAAAACCAAACAAGTCACAAAAGACCAAATAGAGCACATAAGACCAAATAGAGCACATAAAAATACATAAGACCAAATCGATAACATGAAAGCCACACATAAAAACTGAGAGGAAACATGTAAGTCAAACAGGCCTCCCCTTCAAAACATCTTAGAATATGTAAATCAAACATATTCAAAGATATGCGAAAACATGTAAATCAAACATGTTCACACACAAAAACCCATCCATTGTACTATCCATAATTCCCATCGCCGACCTGGTAAAAGCATCGGGATTTTAACCATATTCATAAACCATATAAATCCTTAGAATGTCATCAGAAATCCCTCTTTTATTCATTATTGATAGATACCAGCCCGTAATGGGCGAAAAGTGTGACAAGAGTACGAATCCACCGCCGACCTAAAGGAGCGTCGGTTCATGATAAAAATTAGTATAGATAGAGTTGTGTAATACGAGCCTATCATCTGGAGAGCTAGGCATAGTAATTCTTCAAGTGGTAGACATTCCATCTTCTTGGAATTTGGAATCCGTACGAAACTAATCATCGGTATAATCATCGTCCGACGAAGATGTGGAATCCACCGGATACCTTCATCTTCCTGAAATTTAAAGCAGCTCCTTACCCGGCTTTCATGGTGAGGATTCTCAGCTTCTTTTTTTGCATACGATTAAGGGTTCTGGCGTGTATTCCTCACTTCCCCGATCATCTTTTCCTTTTTCTTTATCATCTCGACTTGTCTTTCCTGCCAGAATATCATCCAGCTCGCCTTGTTTATCTGTAGATACCAATCCCATAAAACTTTCGAGGAGCCTCTTGTCGACGTAAAAAGGCTTGTCTTTTGGAAGCTCCTTCCATTCCTTTGTTCCTATATGTATGGCTCTTTACTTAATCATGTTTGGAGTCTTCTTCTTATGTTCTCCTTTTGGTTGCCTAATCTTTTGCTTTCCTGGTGAGGATGGTTGTGTGGTCTTGGTTTGGTCTGTTTCTGCTAATGGTGGTGTTCGTTCTTTCCATTTGTTATCTCCCGTTGTCTTACTTGCGTCTCCATCAAAACTCAAGTTTCGATGTTTGATACCGATTTCTTCCATGGTTTGTTCATTTTTTTAAACTCTCACGTCTTTCACCCAAAGACTCGATGTACCTCTTTCCCACAGATGGCGCCACTTGATGTGACCAAAAAGATTGGTGCCTCGAGAATATGAGGTACTGACCTTAAGTATGAAGTCAGCGACCTTATAACCCTTTGATATACGAGCAGCGACCTGATAGATCTCCAAGGAGCTCCTGGCGAACTGATAGATCCTGCAAAATAAAACCCAGGCCAAGGCGGTGGATAGCTCCAGCGTAGGCCCTCCGATATTTAAGTTAGAGAGTGCGTCAAAGTGATGCGAGAGCTCAATATAACGTAGGGTGTGAAATCAACTTAGAGAGAGAAAGAATGAGGCCTGAGTTCTCTTTATATAGATAATAGAAGTATTCCCAATCTTGGGCTCCCCTCTCCTACTATAATACCATAAATAGCACGACCGACTTGGAATTATGATTCCTCCTGTATGCCAAGATTCCATAAATAATAGAACTCTCGCTGAATTACCGAATTAACCATGGGCCAATAAGCCTGTCCATAGATTTTAGTCCATCGGGACCCCATAGAATAGCCCATACTAGTCTACCAAAGCCTAAAGTCATGAGGCCCAACTCTCAACGCCGATCTACCACTCAGAGCCGAGCTGGCATAATAGTACTTAGATCATAAGAGCTTTCTAACTCGCATAAGAGCTCGCCACTCCTATACATCAGGTCGTTGCCTTTCAAACAGCTCGCCCACCTCCCTGAAAGATTGCATCTTCTAGAAAATGAGGTCGCTTACTGAGATTACCTACTAAATCCACGTGATCACCTGCATCTTGGCGACGTGAATAGTTGATGTCGTATCACATATAATTCATTTTTCACTTAACCTACTTTAGCTCGTTGCTATCTAAAACCATCATAAGCCCTCACTCTCAATATGTTCACTCTTAGTTTGTTCTCACATAGTGAATGTGATTGAGAATAGTTCTGTTCGATCTTTGAACTAGATGTCCTTTTTTTCTATACAATTCTTTAAGTATAAGATGTACTTTGAAAACGGACTAAGTATTCGGTATCGTCAAATTCATCTTCTACTTGTTAGACATGGGGTTTAAGCTAGCATGTTGAACAGTATGTGCATCTTAACTTATTCAACCTAGTTGTTTTTCTCTCAAGTCACCTCAGTTATTGGTATTCTTCAAATTGTAGTAGAGCATGAATTATGTGGACCTCCCCCATCAATAGATTCATTGACAATGTTGGTCTTTTTATTCCAACCTCACGAGCCAGTCACTGATCTTAGAGAGTCGCCTTGATTTAAGCAATCATCATGCTTCGAGAACTCGTATGCCAATTCAGCTCAACTTCTCCTTGTTGAGACTAGATCTAAAGGTCACTCATCAAGCTTTTAGAACACGTATGCCCAAATCAATGATAAATATAAAAACATAAAATGAATTTTAAAAATGTATAAAATAAATATAAAATTTTATACAAAAAAAATCAGTTTTTTTCCTAAAGATTTAATTTATTTTATATTTCTATACTTTTCTCTGGTTTTGATTTTTATTAATTAGATTAAAGAAAGATAAAAGAAAACAAAAAAAAAAGAAGAAGAAGAAGAAGAAGAAGAAGAAGAAGAAGAGCAAAAAAGTTTTCATCTTCAGTATAATTTTAAAATTATATATATATATTATGTGTGTGTGTGTGTGTGTAGAATCATGCCACATCACCAAAAAATCTTGACAGGAGTTTTTTCGAACTTTATAACGATAACCAATGTTACGTACTTTTTTGGAATGTGGCTAAGATATTGGACTTGAATGAATTTTTTTCCTAGATTTTTTCTCCAATGTAATGTTTAAAAACAAAATGAAAGAGAGTATTGAATCACGCCACGCCAGCAATGGGAGCAGCCTAAACCGTGAAAACAGAAAAGTCCTATCGGATTTTTGGGCCTTTTTTGATGAAATGACTAACTTAGCAGACATTGTTTTATAATGGTCAATATCACGTATCTTTTCTAAAATATGGCCAATACAATGGACAAAACATAAAATTATTCCGAGTTTGAGGCAATTCTCTACATGCGTTGTAGGTTTTAACTCATTTTCATTTTTTTCTCTTACTAAACACTTCAATTTTTTTAAATGAGTTATTCAATCACCAATCATTTATGCCACATCTTTCCATGAATTTTACTATTTTTTTACTCACATAACTCTAATTATCAATCATTATTTTACTATTTTATTTTGTATTAACTTTAATGCTTACATTGGCATCTTATAATCATTCACACTCAGAAAGAATTCATTTTTATTTAAAAACACACACTTTAATTCTCTCATTTTTAAGATTTTGAAAATAAAATGATATACAATCGCACCCTTAGAATTGGATTTGAAAAGTTACAATAATATATCGCAAAAGTGCACATTATATACTTCAACATTTTCATCTTCACTCATCTATTAGTCATTAAATTGAGTTTTCAGCTGTTGCACCTTTGAGCATCTTACTGACTTGGATCCTTCAAGTTGTTTCTGTATAATGACATATCTCTCGCTACAGTGCATGTTGATATCATCTTATGTTGATTTAGATCAACCGCCTTGAAGATGAAATAGAGCGCCTTCCTATGTGCATCATATGCCCTTCTATATACATCAACCCACAAATCTTCCGGTTTGTCTGTAGAGACCCCCTTCCCAGGTTTGAGTTTTGGTCACTTCCATCTTGTCTCGATGGTCTTCCACCATTCCACACCTTGAGAGTGGATAGACATTTTCATCATTGTATTCCAGTAAAAGAAGTTTGAACCATCCAAGAATGGTGGTTGACAAATAGAACCCCCTCCAC
Organism: Phtheirospermum japonicum; assembly: GCA_014905375.1. Classification (NCBI taxonomy): domain Eukaryota; kingdom Viridiplantae; phylum Streptophyta; class Magnoliopsida; order Lamiales; family Orobanchaceae; genus Phtheirospermum; species Phtheirospermum japonicum. The sequence continues at coordinate 763,847 of BMAC01000420.1, read as the reverse complement.
ATTAATTCATTTTAATCGTTCACCCAGGATCAACAAGGAGGAAATACAGTAACCTGCTCTAGTGCCAATCAACATGGAGGAAATACAGTAACCTGCTCTAGTGCCAATTTTAATGTAAGCTAAAATGCACGCATATGTAGAACAATGAATCTAAACATCAATAAATTAAACACATTAATTAAACAAGTAAAGACTCCTTCTTTTCCTCCTGAATCTTATTAATTAACAAATAGACCTCATACAAGAATATATAGCAAACTCATTTCTATGTTAACCCACTTGTACCTTTTACTTAATTAATACCTCCAACAACCTCTCCTAAGTCGAACAATGAACTAGACTCCTTCTAGTTCACTCAAACAATGCTTTCAACTTCCTTCAATTTGTAATTATCATCTTCCTCTTGATTCATACAATGACTTTTGTGTATTATGGAAACTCAACATGCTTGACTAACAAACTCGAGCAATTATCAAAACAAATATAAATCTCAAGCTACTTGTTTCTCTATCAGAAGTGTGCTTTACAATTAATGAATGAACACTATTTAAGAGTCTGGAGAGCTTATGCACTTTTAATGATTTACTTGAGATTCTTTCTTAATTTGCTAGACTGATTATTTTCTTAATCAGTAGTCGAAAAAAGTCAATTGGTGGCGCTTCTGGACATTCATGAGTGGCGCTTATGGATCGCCACTAATCCAGACAACACTTAAAATGTTTTCATCCGGGTGGCGGTTCTAAACCGTCACAAATAAGTGAAACAGGTAACGCTTATTACTTGGAAGCGCCACCAATAACAAAACTAGGGTGGCACTTATCACTTGGAAGCGCTACCAATAATAAATTTCGGGTGACACTTATCACTAGGAAGCGCCACCAATAACAAAATCCGGGTGACACTTATCACTTGGAAGCGCCACAATAACAAATCTGAGTGGCGATTTTGCCAAAAGCGTAACCAAATAATACTAAGAATTAACATCGGTTTGTCTATAACCGATGTCAGCTCCAAATATAAAAGAATTAAATGTATAACATCAGTTTATCTATAACCAATCTAAATTCAAAAAAAAATAAAAAAAGATGCCCATCCTTTTTTACCTTTCCCAACCTGTAAATATCAAACCATTGCAATTTAATTCATATATCAACTAATAAAAATTACAATACCATTCATAACTCATATCAAAACAGGGAACACCAGGAAAATATTACAACGAAATTTGAAATTTATGTAACATGTCAAAGTCAGTCTTCTAATACAGATTTTCTCCCACACAAAACATTAAATTTAGATTTCCTTGGTTTACTTCCCAATATGCAAGAACATCATCTACAATATAAACCTAAACTAAAATGCACAAAGAAAAGAACCCTCTAAATATGAACAGGTAAAAACTAAAAAAGTTCATTAAAATAAAAACCCCAATTTCAATAATCATCTCAGTAGCATCACCCATAGCACCAATCCCACTAAGTACAAGAATTGCCAAGCCCGTGAGAGGCTCTCTAAGTGGCCATAACACAATTAATCAAACCACAATCCATTTGGAACCTGTAACAAGGAAGAAATTATCTGATACTCCTCCTCTACATGGGATCATTTCAACAAAAAACATATCTAGGCAAAAGAAAGGTAGAATCTTCATAAAGATTAGTTTGAAACTTAAATCTAGGTAATAGAGTGAAACATGAGTTTGGGGATAACACAGTTTTTGTTGAAATATATCTCATATATCACTCTTTTACCTAGATTTGAATTTCAAACTGGTCTTTATGAAGATTACAACATTCTTTTTGTTGAAATGATCCCCTATTGAGTGAAACATGTCTAATGAATGAAGATTATTTGCTTACTTGAAAATATATTTCATGAGCATACCTATGCAGATGACTCATTAGAGGACAACAGAATTTTTTCTTCATTCATTGGATCCATCTGAAAGTATGACAAATCAAACAGGTGGCGGTATTAAGACATATGTGGTAAGTACAGTGCGCCTGATTATTTTGCAAGTAACAAATGGCAAGAAAGTATATTTGTGTGTGTGTTTGTGTTATAATATCCCTTCGGTGAAATTGTAAATAAGTACTTGAAGAATACAGTTATTTAGAGACCAGGATTTACCTTTCCCCAAATTCACAATCCAGATTATTTCACTAGAATACTACTCAATTATCGAATCGTTTGCTTCAAAAGACCCCCTCTATGATCTTCCAAAGGTCCCAAACTTCTCCAACTCACCTGTAAAATAGAAAAATAGAAAGGAGTAAAAAACTATGTACCAGGAACTAGAAAACCAACGATTGGTTGATTCATAACCATGAAAGAGTGTACTATAATCACTTGTTGCTCCCTGGACAGTGAAAGAATGTGTAATAAAGAAATATCCTTTTCACCTAACAATTTCACATCCACAATCACCTTTGCTGCAAGATTTACCATTATTTATAGGCCAAAATATTGATATATTATAAAAGACTCATAGAAGATAAAATTAAACCTCCTAGTATAATTACTTTATAGATATTAAAAATAATATATTTAGCTATAGACACATATCCAAAGCATCTACAGTAGTGATTGAACGAAATGTATGAAATCCAGATTTTAAATTATCGGAATCACAATGTCTAACTCGTCTTTCAGCAGCGCAGAGACGATACTTATGAGTGGCGCTTTTGGGTGCTAATAAGTAACCAAAAATTTTTTTTTCTCATTATATTAGCAAAAATAAATAAATAAATCTCTGTATTCACAGTTCAGAGAAACATTAACTGGCCATATTTCTAGAAAATGAATCATTTTTCAGGAGAAGTAAAAGTTGAGATCATAAAGTAAAAGAGGTAAGGCAAAAGGTTAACAACTTGAAAATCAATTCAATTCAAGGTACAACAAGAAATCAATTCGATTCCTCTCTTTTTTCTAGTCCATTATGTTATACAGATATATGATCAACAAAATAAAACAATTTGTTTCAATCATTTCAACAGTTTGAAGTATATTACGTTCAAAACCTACGACACAAACCTATTTTTGACCTATTCACCCTATCATATGCAATCGGCCGCCCCCTAATTACTAGAAGGACCTGCTATAATAATTTCATAATACAGATTTTGAATGCTTTAGTTCCTAAGATTTATGACTTTTAAGCATATCCTCTCATTTGGGGAATCATAGACCATTTGTAAGAACACACCAAATTAATGAAGAGCATATTACAAACTTCAATACACTTGATGCCAACCAAACAAAATAACTCACTGAGAACCCAAAAGTAATTCTAAATGATTTAACCAAGTGCTGGTAGACTGGACCATTAACATGGTTTTATAACTGCATCATGCATTATTTGCAAGCTCATCAGATGCTAAGAATGGAAACTAACTAATTGACATTATATTAATCGGGATATATATATATATATATTATTGGGTTACAGCAATAAAACTACGGGATTACAGCAGGGATAATTCGAATTAATAGAATAATAACAAATAGCAAGAACAGAATATTAAATCAGATTAGAACCGTCGAGGCGAGCGAACTCTTTCCTTAAGATTCTTATTGCCCCGGACTACGTGCTCYCGGTTGAARYYCAATGAACCTCCCAAGATACAACGACGAACGGAGCTGGACGGAGCAGTCGAACCAGCACCCTGGCGAACGAGAACTGGGCAGACAACTGAGCAAYATCCTAATTGCAAACTATATGATGCGTGAGGCAAGTAGGATAATTATGAGATGCTTTTTGATTTTATGATACATAAATACACTGCAAGTGGGGGGTATTTATAGTTGTAAGTTACCAAGAATAACCTTCCAAAAATCCAAATCCCCAACATCGTCTTCACCTTCGCCCTCCTCGTTACCAAACATAACCTTCCAAATATCCAAATCCCCAACAATCCCCCACATGAGTGTAGATCAATGTTATGATGCATGTGACTCAATTGCTCAGTTTCCACATGAAACGTTACCACATCTGGACAGGTAGCTTTTGACTTTGAACCTTTCCGTAGTGAAATACCATCGGATAAACCCACGGCCTAGTTGACTGAGTCATTGAACTATTCCGAGTCCGAGCCTACCGAGACAACGATACTCACATAGTAACGCTTGCGCCAGTTCTGCAAGTTCTATGTTGTGTCCATTTTGGCCTTGGACACTCTTGGATTCGCAAGTGCTTCGGGCGAGGCGGCCACTCCTCTACACTTGAATAGGTGACCTTGTCTATCAGAAGTATCCTACTATACTCCACCTTTATAGGTATAGATCGTCATTAAAAGTCAAAAACTTACCCTATGCCACGGTC
>BMAC01000420.1:725295-759501 GCA_014905375.1 Phtheirospermum japonicum | reverse complement strand
TTTGGTCCATTATTCCAAATGTGGTAAGTTCGTTATTTTCGAAAACGAGCTTCATATTCTTAATCTACGTTGTGAGTAGATGAACGTGGTATATTTACTTTCACAAATCCATGTTGGGATGAGTGAGTAATCAATGTTCAAAGTTGGACATTTAATAAGTAAATATGGAAGTTGAAAAGGGAGTGGGATTTCCATTTGGTATATGGAAAGTCCCACATAGGAAGGAGACCCATTTAAGAGAGGCTTTATTAAATGAAGTGAAATGGGGATTGGTTACAAGTTGAGTGGGGTGGGGAACCCCCACACGCGCGCCACCACCCCCGCCCGGCCGCTCGGCTCGGCTCGGGCTCGGCTCGGGCCCGAGGCCCGTGGCCCGGGGCTCGCGTTCCCCATACTCGCGATTTTTCGCGCATGTGGTTTGTGGTTCGTGGTTCGTGGTTCTATAGTCTAGCTGGGCCTGGGCTTTAGTTTTGGACCAGTTCCAGAATATTCCAGTCTTTCTTGGAGAGAAAGAATAGGAATTAGACTTGTATAAGGAATCCTAATTCCTGCCGATTTCCTACCTTAATTATGATCCTTTTACAACTATAAAAACCCCCCTCCTGCAGTGTATTTCTGCATCCGAAAATCATAAAGCATCTCATAATCATCCTACTTGCCTCACGCATCATATAGTTTGCAATTAGGATTTTGCTCAGTTGTCTGCCCAGTTCTCGTTCGCCAGGGTTGCTGGTTCGACTGCTCCGTCCAGCTCCGTTCGTCGTTGTATCTTGGGAGGTTCATTGCCATTCAACCGCGAGCACGTAGTCCGGGGCAATAAGAATCTTAAGGAGAGAGTTCGCTCGCCTCGACGGTTCAAATTTGATTTTATTTTCTGTTCTTGCTATTTGTTATTATTCTATTAATTCGAATTATCCCTGCTGTAATCCCGTGGTTTTATTGCTGTAACCCAATAGCTTAAGATTCTTATTTGTAATTTGAATTAATGGATACCACGTCTGCAACGAACAATACGACGCTGCCTGCTTCAACCTCTTCGACTACGCCCGCCATGTCTAATGGGACTGCACCTGCGAACACAAGCTCTTCGATGCCCTCTGTCAGCACCGGTCCGTCCGGTCCGTTTGTCGGTGGTCCCTCGCAGTCTGCACCACTCACCTTTGGTCCCGGTTCTGGCCCGTTACCGTTCGGTTCTGCGATTCCTGCCACCGTTGCTGCACATGCCGAATGCCCTGAAAAGTTTAATGGTCATAACTTTAAAACTTGGCAACAAAAAATGGGTTTTTATTTAACTACTTTGAATTTGTCTCGATTTCTGATCGAGGATGCACCTGTTGTGAGTGCTGAAGATACGAGTTTTGATCGTAGAGTCGCCCTTGATGCGTGGACACAAGGGGACTATCTATGCAGGCATTATATCCTTAATGGATTGGACAATGCGCTGTATGGGGTCTATAGTTCGGTCAAGAGTACCGCTAGAGAACTATGGACGTCCTTGGAAAATAAGTACAAGGTGGATGACGTCGGCACTAAGAAGTTTATTGTCGGACGGTTCTTGGAGTTTGTCATGGTTGATTCGAAAACTGTGATGAGTCAGCTCCAAGAGTTGCAAATGATTTTTCAAAGTATACATGCTGAAGGCATGCAAGTGTGCGAAACCTTCCAAGTGATGGCTATTGTTGAGAAGCTACCACCGAGTTGGAGAGATTTCAAGAACTATCTCAAGCACAAGTCAAAGCAAATGTCTTTGGAGAAGCTTATTGTGAAGCTACGTGTCGAGGAAGGAAATAGACAATCCGCGACGAAGTACGGCAAGACCTCAATGATGGAGGCAAAAGCTCACTTGGCAGAAGCTGATTCTGGGAAAAAGCGCAAGCACCAAGGCCAAGGCAAAGGCAAGGTGAATCAGAAGAAGGCCAAGAGGTTCGAAGGCAACTGCTACAACTGTGGTAAGCCTGGACACACGAAGAAAGAATGCCGAAAACCACGCAAGGACAATCGGAATGCAGCCAACGTCATCACTGAAGAGATGTCCGAGCTAGATCTTTGCGCGGTTGTTATGGAGGCTAACTTGGTAGACAATCCAAGAGAGTGGTTCATAGACACTGGAGCCACTTGTCACGTTTGCTCTGATCGAGAGGTATTTTCTGACTATACCCCTGTTTCTGAAAGGAGTCTCCATATGGGTAATTCATCGACTGCTGAAGTTGCTGGAGTTGGAAAGGTGCTGCTGAAGATGACGTCTGGTCTGGAATTGACTTTGAAGGATGTGCTGCATGTTCCTGATATTAGAGAAGAATCTTGTTTCTGGGTCCCTGCTTGTCCAGCATGGGTTTAGACTAGTGTTTGAGTCTGGTCAAGTTGTTCTCACTAAGAGTGGAAAGTTTCTAGCTAAAGGTCACCTCGAGAAGGGACTCTTTAAGTTGAATGTAATGGCTAAACGCCCAGTTATTAATAATAAAGTCATTGGCTTCTTCGTATATTGTTGAGTCATGTGATTTGTGGCATGTTAGACTTGGACACGTTAACATGAAATCAATTAAGAAATGGTAAAGGCGAATTTACTAAATAACGTAAAGTTTGACTCAAAACACAAGTGTGAAATTTGTGTTGAAGCGAAAATGGCGAAAAGCCTCTTTTAACTCGGTTGAAAGAAGTTCGAATCCTCTAGAGTTAATTCATACTGATATTTGTGATATGAAATTTGTGCAAAACTAGAGGTGGTAAAAAAGTATTTCATTACTTTTATTGATGATTGCACAAGGTTTTGCCATGTATATCTGTTAAGTGGCAAGGATGAAGCAATTGATGCGTTTAAAATCTTCAAGAATGAAGTTGAAAATCAATTGAACTCACGAATTAAGGCAATTCGGAGTGATCGAGGTGGAGAGTACGTTTCTCCGTTCCAAGAGTTGTGTGCTGAATATGGTATAATTCATCAAACAACTGCTCCACTATACACCTCGATCACTCCGAATTGCCTTAATTCGTGAGTTCAATTGATTTTCAACTTCATTCTTGAAGATTTTAAACGCATCAATTGCTTCATCCTTGCCACTTAATAGAGATACATGGCAAAACCTTGTGCAATCATCAATAAAAGTAATGAAATACTTTTTACCACCTCTAGTTTGCACAAARMTCATATCACAAATATCAGTATGAATTAACTCTAGAGGATTCGAACTTCTTTCAACCGAGTTAAAAGTGGCTTTCGCCATTTTCGCTTCAACACAAATTTCACACTTGTGTTTTGAGTCAAACTTTACGTTATTCAGTAAATTCGCCTTTACCAATTTCTTAATTGATTTCATGTTAACGTGTCCAAGTCTAACATGCCACAAATCACATGACTCAACAATATACGAAGAAGCAATGACTTTATTATTAATAACTGGGCGTTTAGCCATTACATTCAACTTAAAGAGTCCCTTCTCGAGGTGACCTTTAGCTAGAAACTTTCCACTCTTAGTGAGAACAACTTGACCAGACTCAAACACTAGTCTAAACCCATGCTGGACAAGCAGGGACCCAGAAACAAGATTCTTCCCAATATCAGGAACATGCAGCACATCCTTCAAAGTCAATTCCAGACCAGACGTCATCTTCAGCAGCACCTTTCCAACTCCAGCAACTTCAGCAGTCGATGAATTGCCCATATGGAGACTCCTTTCAGAAACAGGGGTATAGTCAGAAAATACCTCTCGATCAAAGCAAACGTGACAAGTGGCTCCAGTGTCTATGAACCACTCTCTTGGATTGTCTACCAAGTTAGCCTCCATAACAACCGCGCAAAGATCTAGCTCGGACATCTCTTCAGTGATGACGTTGGCTGCATTCCTATTGTCCTTGCGTGGTTTTCGGCACTCTTTCTTCGTGTGTCCAGGCTTACCACAGTTGTAGCAGTTGCCTTCAAACCTTTTGGCCTTATTCTGATTCACCTTGCCTTTGCCTTGGCCTTGGTGCTTGCGCTTTTTCCCAGAATCAGCTTCTGCCAAGTGAGCTTTTGCCTCCATCATTGAGGTCTTGCCGTACTTCGTCGCGGATTGTCTATTTCCTTCCTCGACACATAGCTTCACAATAAGCTTCTCCAAAGACATTTGCTTTGACTTGTGCTTGAGATAGTTCTTGAAATCTCTCCAACTCGGTGGTAGCTTCTCAACAATAGCCATCACTTGGAAGGTTTCGCACACTTGCATGCCTTCAGCATGTATACTTTGAAAAATCATTTGCAACTCTTTGAGCTGACTCATCACAGTTTTCGAATCAACCATGACAAACTCCAAGAAACGTCCGACAATAAACTTCTTAGTGCCGACGTCATCCACCTTGTACTTATTTTCCAAGGACGTCCATAGTTCTCTAGCGGTACTCTTGACCGAACTATAGACCCCATACAGCGCATTGTCCAATCCATTAAGGATATAATGCCTGCATAGATAGTCCCTTTGTGTCCACGCATCAAGGGTGACTCTACGATCAAAACTCATATCTTCAGCACTCACATAGGTGCATCCTCGATCAGAAATCGAGACAAATTCATAGTTGTTAAATAAAAACCCATTTTTTGTTGCCAAGTTTTAAAATTATGACCATTAAACTTCTCAGGACGTTCGGCATGTGCAGCAACGGAGGCAAGATTTGCAGAACCGAACGGTAACGGGCCAGAACCAGGACCAAAAGTGAGTGGTGCGGACTGTGAGGGACCACCGACAAACGGGCCGGACGGACCAGTGCTGAAAGAGGGCATCGAGGAGCTTGTGTTCGCAGGCGCAGTCCCATTAGCCATAGCGGGCGTGGTCGAAGAGGTTGAAGCAGGRAGCGTCGTATTGTTCGTTGCAAACGTGGTATCCATTAATTCAAATTACAAATAAGAATCTTAAGCTATTGGGTTACAGCAATAAAACTACGGGATTACAACAGGGATAATTCGAATTAATAGAATAATAACAAATAGCAAGAACAGAATATTAAATCAGATTAGAACCGTCGAGTCGAGCGAACTCTCTCCTTAAGATTCTTATTGCCCCGGACTACGTGCTCGCGGTTGAATAGCAATGAACCTCCCAAGATACAACGACGAACGGAGCTGGACGGAGCAGTCGAACCAGCACCCTGGCGAACGAGAACTGGGCAGACAACTGAGCAAAATCCTAATTGCAAACTATATGATGCGTGAGGCAAGTAGGATGATTATGAGATGCTTTATGATTTTCGGATGCAGAAATACACTGCAAGAGGGGGGTATTTATAGTTGTAAAAGGATCATAATTAAGGTAGGAAATCGCAGGAATTAGGATTCCTTATACAAGTCTAATTCCTATTCTTTCTCTCCAAGAAAGACTGGAATATTCTGGAACTGGTCCAAAACTAAAGCCCCAGGCCCAGCTAGACTATAGAACCACGAACCACAAACCACATGCGCGAAAAAATCGCGAGTATGGACGCGGAACGCGAGCCTCGAGCCTCGGGCCCGGGCCCGAGCCGAGCCGAGCCGTGCCGTGCCGAGCCGGCCGGGCGGGCGGGTGGTGGCGCGCGTGTGGGGGGTTCCCCACCCCACTCAACTTGTAACCAATCCCCATTTCACTTCATTTAATAAAGCCTCTCTTAAATGGGTCTCCTTCCTATGTGGGACTTTCCATATACCAAATGGAAATCCCACTCCCTTTTCAACTTCCATATTTACTTATTAAATGTCCAACTTTGAACATTGATTACTCACTCATCCCAATATGGATTTGTGAAAGTAAATATACCACGTTCATCTACTCACAACGTAAATTAAGAATATGAAGCTCGTTTTCGAAAATAACGAACTTACCACATTTGGAATAATGGACCAAAGTTACCAAAAATAACTTACCACATTTGGAATAATGGACCAAAGTTATCAAAAATAACCTTCCAAATATCCAAATCCCCAACAATCCCCCACATGAGTGTAGATCAATGTTATGATGCATGTGACTCAATTGCTCAGTTTCCACATGAAACGTTACCACATCTGGACAGGTAGCTTTTGACTTTGAACCTTTCCGTAGTGAAATACCATCGGATAAACCCACGGCCTAGTTGACTGAGTCATTGAACTATTCCGAGTCCGAGCCTACCGAGACAATGATACTCACATAGTAACGCTTGCGCCAGTTCTGCAAGTTCTATGTTGTGTCCATTTTGGCCTTGGACACTCTTGGATTCGCAAGTGCTTCGGGCGAGGCGGCCACTCCTCTACACTTGAATAGGTGACCTTGTCTATCAGAAGTATCCTGCTATACTCCACCTTTATAGGTATAGATCGTCATTAAAAGTCAAGAACTTACCCTATGCCACGGTCATCAGGATATCACTTGGATATGCTCTCTAGGGAAATAGGTTTAGCTCATGGTTAGGCACCAAGTGTTTGTAATAGAACAGTCCAAAGTTTAGTTGGCCACATTGAACCAAGTTCTTGGGATCTCCAATAATAATGGTTGGGTTTCCACTAAGGACCATTCTTTTGTGTGGACTTTAAGCCCATTCCCTCTAGCATTATATAGAATTGATCTCGATTTATACTTTTTGTAAACGGATCCGCTAGATTCTCCTTTGACTTTACATAGTCAATGGACATAACACCTCTTGAGATCAATTCTCTAACGGTATTGTGTCTCCGACGAATATGTCGAGACTTACCGTTATACATTTCACTATAAGCCCTTGCGATAGCAGCTTGATTATCGCAATGTATCATAATCGGTGATACTGGCTTACTCCAACATGGAATGTCCTCGAGAAAATTTCGAAGCCACTCAGCTTCTTCACCAGCCTTATCCAAGGCTATGAACTCTGACTCCATGGTGGACCGGGCTATGCAAGTCTGTTTCGTAGACCTCCAAGATACAGCTCCTCCCCCAATGGTAAACACGTACCCACTTGTGGAGTGAGAATCCTTGGAGTCCGATATCCAGTTGGCATCGCAATACCCTTCCAGAACACCTGGATATCTTGCATAATGCAGCCCATAACTCTGGGTATATCTCAAGTATCGCAATACTCTAATTAACCCAGCCCAATGAGTACTGTTTGGATTACTCGTGAACCTACTAAGTTTGTTCACCACGAACCACAAACCACATGCGCAAAAAAATCGCGAGTATGGACGCGGAACGCGAGCCTCGGGCCACGGGCCTCGGGCCGGCCCGAGCCAAGCCAAGCCGAGCCGAGCCGAGCCGAGCCGTGCCGTGCTGAGCCGGCCGGGCGGGCGGGTGGTGGCTCGCGTGTGGGGGGTTCCCCACCCCACTCAACTTGTAACCAATCCCCATTTCACTTCATTTAATAAAGCCTCTCTTAAATGGGTCCTCCTTCCTATGTGGGACTTTCCATATACCAAATGGAAATCCCACTCCCTTTTCAACTTCCATATTTACTTATTAAATGTCCAACTTTGAACATTGATTACTCACTCATCCCAACATGGATTTGTGAAAGTAAATATACCACGTTCATCTACTCACAACGTAAATTAAGAATATGAAGCTCGTTTTCGAAAATAACGAACTTACCACATTTGGAATAATGGACCAAAGTTACTAAAAATAACTTACCACATTTGGAATAATGGACCAAAGTTACCAAAAATAACTTACCACATTTGGAATAATGGACCAAAGTTATCAAAAATAACCTTCCAAATATCCAAATCCCCAACATATATATATTTGTGTGTGTGTATTTGTTTATAACTTACTGAAAGAAAAGTTGTGAGCTCATGGCGAGCTGACTTAATAAAAGGAGAGCTATTATAAAGTAAGTAAAGGAGAATGTACTGTATATATTTTTGGTAATTTTTTTCATATATCATATCAATGAGATACACGGCTATTTATAGCAACATAGCCTACTAGGGTTGCCCTGTATCCTATGGTCAGAATTGCTACAGTACATATGACAATGGCTAACTATGATCGTATAGCCAACATTGCTACAGTACTACTGACAGCAGTAGCAGACTGGACTGTACTAATCTAGGGCTTATATCATCCGACGTGATGTGGGCTCCACGCAGAACTCTGGTGCTGAGACATGTCAGGTCGGGGCTCACTCGACCTGAACCTATCATGTGTCCATCCATGCGACCTGAACTCATTAGGTCTCCATTCATGCGACCTCAGGTTATCAGGTCGCCAAGTCGATCTGTGATCATGCGACCTGAATCCATCAGGTCGCTGTGACTTATACTGTCGTTTAACACGGCCTCTCAATTCGAACGAGTACTTGGGCATGATTCTCAATCTGTCTCTGAGCTTGGTAAAGAATTGATCGCTTAAATGTTTTATCAGAATATCAGCTATGTGCTCTGAAGAAGGAACATGTTGTAGTGCAAGCTGTTGTGAAAGAATCTTGTCTCTGACAAAATGAAGATCAAGTTCAATGTGCTTGGTTCTTGCATGTAGGACAGGTCGATGCCAGAGCAATCCCGCTCAAATTATCTACCCAAATGGTAGGCGTGTGAACTGATCCAATTTTTAATTCCCTGAGCAGATATCATATCCACGTCATCTCTGCAGCAGTGTTTGATAAACTCTTGTACTCTGCCTCAGTGCTCGACCTCGACACGAAACCCTATTTCTTCGAACTCCATGATACAAGATTATTACCAACATAGACACAGGAACCACTAATAAACTTCATATCATCGAGGTCGGCAGCCCAATCGGAGTCAGAAAAACCAGTCAAATGAAGATTTGGAGCTTTCGTTATTCTCAGTCCATAATCAATAGTGCCTTCCAAGTATCTTAGAATTCTTTTTAATGATAGCCAGCTCGTGTTCAAGGGATTGGCCATGAATTGACTAACTTTGTTAAAGCTGAAGGAAATTTCAGGTCTCGTAATGGTGACATATTGTAGACCTCCAACTAAACTTCTATAAAGAGTAGGATTTATGCCCGTGCTGCTTCCTTTGAATTTGGATAAGTTGTTTGAAGTAATCATTGGAGTTGGAACCGGGTTAGATGACAACATATTAGCTCGCTTGAGAAGCTCTCTTATGTACTGTCCTTGGCTCAAATGTATTTCATCAGCGGATGTGGTAAAATGGATTCCCAAAAACTATTTAACACTGCCCAACTCTTTCAGTGAAAGAACCTTTTTCAAATTGGTAACTACTGAAGCGACCTCATTCTCATTGCTTCCTGTAATTAGTATGTCATCTACATAGATGAGTAGGTAAATTCTTGACCTATTTTTGAGCCTGTAAAAAAGAGAAGCGTTAGCTTTTGAACCTGTGAACCCAAGACCTTGAAGTATTCCTTGAATCTTCCCAAACCATGTTCTAGAGGCCTGTTTAAGCCCATAAATAGCCTTAGTGAGTCTGCAGACGAGCTATTTGTCTTTTTGTTCAAAACTGGGAGGTTGTTTCATAAATCACTTCATGTAGATCTCCATGCAGTAATTCATTATTGATATCAAGATGCTTAATATCCCATCCACGAGAAACAGCAATGCTTAAGATTATCCTTATTATTGTTGGCTTGACAACTGGACTGAATGTTTCAGAAAAAATCTGAACCAGCTCGCTGAGAGAAACCTTAAGCAACCAATCTTGCTTCTCTTGGTCTTAAACATCCATATGCAACCAATTATATTTCTCCCCTCAAGTGCTAGAACCAAAATCCAAGTGCGATTTTTGATCAATGCATTGTATTCAGCCTACATAGCCTGTGTCTATCAACTGAACCATCGAAGTTTCTCTTGGTCTTAAACACCCATCTACAACCATTTATATTTCTCCCCTCAGGTGCTAGAACCAAAGTCCAAGTGCGATTTTTGATTAGTGCATTATATTCAGCCTGCATAGCCTATTTCCAAACTCCAATCTGAAGAGCTTGATGAGCATTTAATGGTTCATCATCCTCATTGATGACTTCAGCAGAGAGTATTTTAGGTTTTTGAATACCAGCTTTAGACCTGGTCAGCATGGGATGTAAATTCTGAGGTGGACATGATGGAGAAGGACCAGAGTTATCATTAAAAAGAGCTAGTAGTTGAACAACGAGGGGAACTATAATGTTAGAGCTTCGAGGTGTGTTGGAGTGAGTATGTTGAGGTGATTGGTGGGAAAGAGGAGTTTGATGAGGTAATGAGACTGGAGATGTGGAACATTATTCAGAGATGTTGACGGTGTGTCTGTTTGAGAAGATGGAATGGGAAAAGTATGGTATTGGGGTGGTGAGAGTATGGATGGTAGAGGTGACAAGCTGAAGTGTGGAGAGTGAGAGGTCTGTTTAGACCTATATGGGAACTTATGCTCACTGAACACAAATTTATGGAAATTATCACCTTCCCAGAAGGTAACAGGACCTTGTATCCTTTGTACTGAGTGTTTTAACCAAGAAAAGTACATGGAACCGACCTTTATTAAAGTTTGTGGGTGTTGTAGGGTCTAATATGGGGATAGCAGAGGCAACCAAAAACTCTAAGAAAGTTGTAATCAGGTTGTCGATTGAAGAGACACTCAAGAGGGGTTTTGTAATGATTTATTTTGTATGAAATTCTGTTGATAATGTAAGCAGAAGTAGTGAAAGCATCATCCCAAAACCTAAGAGGTAGGTTTGAATGAGCAAGTAAAGACAATCCCATCTCCACAAGATGCCTATGTTTCCTTTCAGACAGATCATTTTGTTCTGGTGTATAAGGGCAAGATATCCTATGATTTATACCATTGTCTTGAAAATCCTTAGCAAGAGGTTTATATTCAGTGCCACCATCTGATTGAAAGTTTTTGATCTTGCAGTTTAGTTGATTTTCGACAAGGTTTTTAAAATGAACAAAGGCATTTGAGACTTCAGATTTGGACTTTAGAAGATAAATCCATGTATATCTACTGAAATGGTCGATAAAGTTAACATAATAAATAAAACCATTTGATGATTTAATGGGTGATGGTCCCCAGTGGTCGGAGTGGATGAGTGATTCGTACATTTTTGTTACAAATCTGTACATAATCGAGTCTTGTTTTAGTCCTTTTATTCTCTTTTTCGGGTTAAGTGTAGGTTGAATTGTATCGTTTTGCATATTTCGTCTCCTCACTTAACTTTCCGACTTGTTGATCATTAATCGGTCCAAATGAGAATGATTCTGTGTTTTTCTCATACAGCTAGAGCGTCCGATGGATCCAAAGCACAAGATAGAAGAAGCAACGCTCACAAGTAGCCGAAAAGGACACCCACCGATCGGACAGCATATGTCTCRGATCYGTATAACTGAGGAAGTGCARACCGACCGGGGGAACTGGTGRACCGATCYAACCCARGGGCAGTAGCTTTCGTCCGATCGGACAAGAACYTTACACATGCAGATTTRTGGAYATTTTRAYTTARGAAACGMCTAAGCTCYTTTAAAAARGGCAYAGGAGGCTAGGGTTTRAGATCATTCCGCCTTGGAGACCTTTTGGAGYCTAGAGACACCCTAGAACACCAAAAAGGTTGAGAGATTTGACACATCTCTCACACCTCTAGTATAAATCCATARGACYCCGTATCAAGGTTCGATTCYKAGCAGCRAACGTTCTTCGCTAGGATTCTGGGTTCGTGACAAGCCTCYGGAWTCTACACATTTCTTGGAGTGCACTCGTTCATCATCTTCARGCGTTGAAAATAGTTCAACGATTAGTAAATTRTGAACTKGTAGTTTTGAWYTTTTCGTAYTCGTTTAATTTGGCATTTGTTATGAATAGTTGGAAAAGATGTTGGATGATGTTTCGTTGATCYCTAGTTAGAGTATTGCTTATTCGTAGTTTTGTTATCYTGTTTTGGGAATCGATATTGGTTGAACAATTYWTTTGGATTGAYAATCKAGTTGGGATTGATTTAGTTACTCTCTTGAAGCATCTTAAGTATTTGAATTATTTTAGAACWTMTTTGGTATTTGAAATGATTTAGTATGCTGCYTGGTGATAGAYTTGATAGTGACTTGATTGATAGTCGTAATCGTTATTTACAATRGCTAGAATTATGTCTAGTAGTTTGAATTTGAATTACAATAGTCGCTTTTCTTATAACTTGTCGAGAGGTTGACGCCCTCGAGACAAGAAGAGTTCGCTTTTTAATTTGTTGAAATAGAATCATTTTCAAAACTCCAATTGACCGTGTGTTTTAGATAAACTTGTGATATTAGTATAATAAGCATCGTTAAATCTGATTCCCATTCCTCGAGAGATCGAACCGAGTTAACTCACCAGTCTACAAGTGACCCCGTTCTCTTACGAGCGAACTTAAACCCTTTTCAAACGTAGACATGTGCTGGTTAACCGGTAATTAATTTTGAAAGGAACACAAAAGTTCGGCTCAAAATTTGGCATCGTTGCCGGGGAAGGCTAAGGGTTGTAATTCTTGTGTTTGTTCTTCGTGATCTTTGTTCGTGTTTTTATTGGTTTTGTTTGTGTTTCATGTTCGTTTGTGATTTTTCTTTTTGTTCGTTTTTGTTATTATCTACCGGTGCATTTAATCTTGTGCCTTGAGTGTTGTGATTGCAAGGTACCTTGACGACCAAGATTCAACAAGCCATTTTGAAAGAAAAAAAAAGAGAAAGAAAGAATGTCTAACCCGTACGCTTGTTTTGATCTTCGGCCGACCACTCAATGGGTCAAGTGATGCGAGACTACGATCTGGATGAGTTCTACTATAAGCGACTCCCGGTATTTTATGGGCTCCCGAGTGAGGATCCGTTCGACTTCATCCAAGAGTATGACGCCATAACAAGAACCTTCCCCTTTTAGGCCTTACGAGGGATAAAGTGAAAGTGCGACTCTTCCTCTACACGTTGAAGGGTGTGGCAAGAAAATTATTTCTACATTCAGAGCCTGATTCCTTGGGGACGCGGAAGGACATATACTATTGGTTCATGGAGACATTCTGCTCATCTGAATGGGCCCCACCTCAAAATTCTTACAACGTTAGCCTTAACGATCCACATGTTTCATCCAACTGCTACAATACGAGTTTTGAACCTTCATACGCTCCCTCTGCCTCACTTTCTTATTACACGGGATATGACTCGTATGCTCCATCCGAATGTAATTCTCCCTATCCGAGCTACGACTCTTATGCCCTTCCCGACTCGATTCCATACTATCCGAGCCATGAAGAGTATATACTAGATGATCAATTCTTGGCGTGGAAGCAAGATCTAGAAGCTGAGACCATTCGTCAATATGACAAACTTGCACAATCGAATCAAAATTTGACGCAATCGACTGAGCAACTCATGAAGAACATGGAGATGATGTTGGGTCAAATGATGGCTTCTTTGGAAGAGAGGGAAAACCAACAAATTTACAATCATCCCGATGCTCCACTCGATAATGATTCTTACTCAGTTATCTATGTTGAGGAAGAGTAACTTACCTTTGAAGAGCTTCTGATTCTTGATGTGGTGGAGCCCATATTGGATGTTGGTGATTCAAGCTTGAATGCTTGTCTAGGTGAGGTGTGTGAGGAGATGGAGATTGAGGATTTGGTTGAGATCGCCTCTTTTGCGATTGAATATGAATGTTTGGGTGATAGTGTAGGGGCGTTGCCGTTGGAGATTTCGAATGAGGATGTTGGCGACTCGGACTTACTTGCTCTTTATGGAGATGTTGGAGTTGTGTTACGGGAATCGGAGGAGGTTGTGTTTGTTGTGCCGCATTGCGTTCTACCCGATGCTTTGATCAATCTTAATGTTGAGGTGGTAGACAAGGTAATCGATAAGGAGTTTGGGATGGTCGATGATTATTCCTTTTGTTCAACCGATTTCCTAGTCATTCTGGTGACCGAGCATTGTCCCACACTCTGGCTAACTTTCGATCTCTTTTTGGTCATCGATTACTCACGTTTTCGACCTCCAAAGCCGGGTGGAGTATTTATTTCTATCATCATGGGACCTGCTCGTTGTGCCCACCTTGGTGATCTTCATCACCCTCTTTTGCTCTTGGAGAACACTAAGGCATGGCACGATCGTCATTTATTTCTGGATCCCGGATAACATCACTTTTGTAAGTCGTCGAGCAAAAGACGTTAAAAGTTGCACTTCTTGGGAGGTAACCCAAGGTTTCGTTTTTCTAGCTTAATTTAAAATTTTCTCAATTTTATTTTTCGGTACATATTTTTGTTCGTGATTAACTTGAGTTGGATAGGTGTGGTAATGATATGTTGAGTTGTGCAGCAAGACTGTGGAAAATGATGCTTTTCTAGGACATCCGATCGGACGAGGGAAAGTGACCGGAAGGACAAAGTAAACTGGACTGTTGTCCGACCGGATGAGAGGAATTGACCGGTCGGACAAAGCACACTAGACTGCTTTCCGACCGGATGAGAGAAGATGACCGGTCGGACGAAGCACACTGGACTGTTGTCCGATCGGATTGGTGCAGTGACCGATCGGATGGAGGCAGCAGACTTACTTGAAACCATCACTCCATTTGTAGAGTTCCATCTTTCCCTCTGGACGACATGGACATTTAGGCGGGCCCGATCCCCAGAATTATATCACTTTCTATCCCAACTCTCATTTTTCATTTTTAGTGATTTTGTTTGATTTTTCTGTTATATGTTTTGTGCGTGAGTGTTTGTTTAACCATTCGAGCAATTATTCGCATGATAATATATTCGACATTTTCCTTTTTCCTTGGGTTAATTTGTATAATAGCAATGCGGACATTATTTACTTTTGTTTGTAGGGGAGGGGGGAGTCGCATTATGCATGCGTAGTCATTTAGGTCGAATGGTTCTGTGTGAGTCTTTCTTTGTGACGACGTGCGTATCAACCAACTGTTTTTGTCAAAGTTTGTTGAAATCATTCTCATACTTATTTGTGTTTGTACTGGCTTGCCTGTCGAAATCATGTGATGTGTGATATGTCGTTGGAGTCTTTTGAGCTTGTTTAGTGCAAAAATTTTCAAAAACTACATATATATATATATAATATATATATATATATATATATATATATATATATATATATATATATATATATATTTAAAACAACACTTAGTCGTTAGCAATTTTGCGAAGCTTTTTAAAACTCGATCTCCTTGTTTTCAAAAGTTTGAATAAAACCCTAGTAAGGAGCCTTGTGTATTTATCAACATTTCATGCTTTGATTTGATAAGTGTTTTGAAAAGTCTCTAAAGTTGCATGTGTACATTTGGTGTTGGAAATGACGATGGGCACATATAAAACCTGTTTTCGGCCTTATTCATAAATAAAAACCACTAAAAATCCCTAATGAACCCCCCTTGAGCCTTTATTACGTCTCTTTGTTAGCCACGAGCTTAATTGTAGCTCTTATTTCATTTAAGTTTGTGAGATGAGAGTTTATTTATCATTGGTTTATTGAGATATGAGGATTGCAAGGTGGAAATTAGTGGGATGCTATTATAAAAAAAAAAGAAGAAGAAGAGAAAGAAAGAAAGAAAAGTAGAAGAATATATAAAAAAAAATAGAAATTAAGGATGCTTAAGTTCATAAGAGCATTTAGTTGTTAAAAAATAAAGCCTATTTATAAAGGCAAATATTCGGGTTTTAGGGTTAGAAATAGCCTTAGCTATAAAAGGCTAAAGATAATGGTATATGGTTGTTTGTGAAGAATGAGGAGCAAAATTATGCTCTATGCTTAAAGTTTTAGATTGAGTGAGTTATTGATTGCGTTTGTTCGCAAGTTAGCCACACATCTTTATATATGACATACCTTACCAAAGAGCCTACATTACAACCCTAGAAAGTCCTAATCCGATTCTTAATTAAATGTGCACACATATACAATGTACGAGTCTTTTATTTTCACGAGTCGTTGAATGCATTTTTGTTGATCCGAGCGTATACACTTACCTTTTGAAAAACACGAGCATATGAGTGCACCATGATATATTTCCATTTTGTGAGGATGCATTCTTTTGATTTCAAGGTGAAAAGGTAACACCAGCTTAGCTTAAGAGTTTTCGACAAAAGTTTATATACTTGCAAAACTATATTGTATGCACAACACGACTCTTTGATCTAGATACTTTCATGCTTACGTGGTTTTGATTCTTTCGTTTGTTCGAGGACGAACAAACCAATAAAGCATGGGGTGGTTGACTCACACGTATTTGTCATGATTTTTGTATATTTGGCTAGTGTTTTAGTTAGATTTTGTTATTAATTTTTGTATAAGTTGGATTGATTGAGCATATTTTCATATTTATGTATCTCTGACTTATTTTACCACAGTTTATCTTTATTTTGGGTATTTTGAAGTCTTTCGGTGTTAAGGTGGACGAGTGTGGGCCCGCGAGTGGAGTTTCAAAGAAATTGGGCCCTGATTTGGTATATTACAGCTGACACTGGGTATGTCATCCACACTGGGTTACCCAATGTCAAAACCCAGTGTCAGACTCTGGCAGAAAGATCCCTCCGATCGGACTGGGAGACCATCCGATCGGATGTAAGCATTACAAACTCGGATTTTGTGGAGATTTTCAATTACGGAAGGGCTATTTGATGGCTACAAAAGGCCAAGAACTCAGCCACATTCAGACACACGAAAATATCTCTAGGAATTCATTCGGGAACCAATAACCCCTCGTCCGGTTCGTGACAAGCCGGGTTGAGAAGACAATCTTGAACCTCTTGGGGATGACAACCCATGAGTGTTCTTGAATTGTTTTTCATTCTCTTTCCCCTTTTCCAATTAAAACCTTAGTTTTCAGATTTTAGAAAGATGTTAGATTGGCTATCGTTAATCTTGGAATTGGAGGTTCGTGACAAGCTTCTAGAATCTCAGCATGGTTCATCTTATCTCCGGAATAGCTGGAGTTGGCAAGGATTTCATCATAGTGATAATAACTTTTCTCCAATTTAGTAATTTCTAAGCTTAGTTCTCATTAGTTTGTTTTGATTTTCAGTAATGTTGTTTGGATATTGTGTTTGGATGATTTGTTTGAATCGTTTATGTTTGGATTATTGTGAATCATTTGGTGAAGAGTTATTTTGGTTAACTAGTTGATCTCTATTATCGTTTATTGGGGTTGTGATATTGGGTTTGTCGATGGTTGTTAAATAGAACTTACGGGTCTAGTGCCGGGAATCGTTTAGAACCATCACTTGGAATTATTGGGTGTTTAATCTATACGTTAGGATTGACAACCCCAACTCGTAGACTAAGTGTTCGACGAAATGCCCAAGTGGTCGTGGAGACGATTCCAAGGCCCTAGACCCTCATTTTATTAATCTTTTAAAAGCTGAAGTTCGTTGTTAAATCTTTATAAACTTTAATTAAAGTTCTTGCATAGAGATTGACGCCCTCTTTGCAAGATTAGTTTTTAAATCACTAGTAGTATAAATCTTCGTTCTTGATATTAAAACTCACAAAACAAAAACCCTTTTGTCCACGTGTTTAGTATAGCATTTTTGTTATTTTCTCATTCGTAAAACAAACACAAAAAAAAATTCCGATTAGTCTTCCTCGAGAGATCGACTCAAGTTAACTTTCGAAGTCTACAAGTGACCCCGTTCTCTTGTGGGCGAACTTAAACCTTTCAAAAGTAGATGTTCACTGTTTAACTGGATTTTAATTTTGAAAGGAACACAAAAGTTCGGCTCAAAATTTAGCGCCGTTAATGATGTTTATTCGTGTTATTGCTTATGTGTCGTTAGTTGTATAATGTTTATGGTTTGCCACTCGATGGGGTGATTTTTTTTGTTGATGCTAGGTCGATGAAGCCTTCGAGGAGAATTAACCCCATTCATCAATAGCATCGAACGTGTGTCGAGACCGAGATAATTATTTCCTTCCACTGAAGGGAATCTTTCGAAAACAAGTTCAACCAACATGGCAGAGAATCTACCTCTTGGAGGACGAGGAGGAATGAATGGAGGACGAGGGAGAGGACGAGACACCCAAACCCCTCCTCGCGATTATCCATACGGTGTGCCACCCATTGACGATGTGCATGTACAAGAGAAAACAGATAATAACGAGGACGAAGAGACAAGAAATCCACCTCTACTCCATAATGAAGAACCAAGAGAGCCAAACCAAGCAAACAACGGGGAGCACCAGCCGAGGGACGATCATCAAATCATGATGCAAGAGAATTCTACTTACCAACAACCTCCTCAACGATTTCAGAACTGTGAAGAGGCTCGATCTTATAACACTCGAGAAAATCGAGAGTTCGAGAACAACAATGGTGGTCATGGCGGGCCCTAGCCCTAAAAAAACCAATGAAACCACCAAAGGCACGAGAACTTCGAACGAGAACGGAACCACAATCAAAATAGGAGGGAGGGACGTCCGTTCAATGCTTGGCAGAGGGAGAACTTTCGAAACGATGGATATGATGATCATGGGAATTACGAGGAGGAGTGTGATTATGGGTATTACGAGGAGTATGGAGAGGAAAGAAACTTTGGCGCACAAGCTAACTTCAGAGGAAGAAGAGGGCGCCGATACCCTAATGAACGTCATCAAGGAGACCTCCTCATCCCAACGATTGGTTCATACAGCATTGCAATAGTCTTAGGCCCCGCGGCAAGAGACTATGATTTGAAAGCGGGCAACGTATACCAACTTCCTACTTTTCAAGGCATGCCCAATGAAGATCCACTGAATTTCATTCGAGAATTTTACCTCGTGGTGGGCAGAATTCTGCATCTTGAACTACATGAGGATCAATTAAGGATGAGGTGATTTCCAACAACCTTAAAGGACAAGGTAAAGCATTGGCTTTTATCGTTGTAGCCCAATTCTTTGACTAATTGGGAGATGGTGTATAAAAAGTTTGTGAGTAGGTTCTACTCCGCTCAAGCAACTTCCAAACTACGAAGAGAGATCACAAACTTCAAACAAATGGAGGGGGAATCATTCTACAAAGCATGGGAACGATATAAAGGGCTCTTACAAAAATGTCCACACCACAACAATAGCGCCGAGATGGTAAATAATTTCCATGAAGGGCTATTTCCGGTGTACAAACAGCAAGTAGAAGTGAAAGCGGGAGATTTTGGAGAATTGACCGCTACGGAAGCTTGGGATTTGTTCGAGCATATGAGCGAAAAATCGCAGCAAATGAGTTTCCGACCAAGGAAATAAAAAGTCCCAACAATCCAGATCGAAGAGCTTACAAAACAAGTCGCACTATTAATGAGTAAAATGAATGGAGAGGAGGAGCCTTCGACACCTCCGCCTAAGATGTGCGAAAAGTGTGGAGCAGTGGGACATGAAATGGACACTTGTAACGTGGTGTTCCACGATGAAGAGGAAGGGGAGGTGAATGCCGTCCAAAATTATCAACCCAATAACAAGTATGGGAATAAATTTACCGGACAGTACAACTCAAGTTCGAGTTACATTCCAAAGATCTCGAATTACGTGCCCAACTCCAAGCAATCGTACTCACGACCACTTCCGAATAAGAGCCAAGGAGAACCAAGTGGCCATAACTCTTATCAAAATAAGGGGCAAGGCAACTAATCTCAACACCCTCCGCAATAATATCAAGCACCACAACAACTATACCAACAAGCGCCACAGCCGCAATACCAAAAAATTCCACAACAACAATATCCACAAGTGCCGCAACAGCAGCAAATGCCACTCCAGATCAATCCTAACGACGAACTAAGATTATGGCGTCAACAACTAGAGCATGAGACTCTACGTATTCGGGAGGAAATGCTTCGTACAATTGAGGAAGGCAAGCGAACGAGGAAGCAACTAGAGAAGTTGGAGATGATGATAGGGAAACTCTCAGCTTCTATGAAAAAGACGGAAAGTAATCCGGGAAAGCTACCCAGCCAACCCGAACAATCAATGGCGGTGCATGTGTTACGTGGTGGAAAGGAGGTCGATAACGGAGTACGAGAAATCGAGAGAGAAGATTCCGAAAATGAGCGGGCTGCGGATGGACAAGATAAAGGAGAGCCAAGTTCAAACGATGAGGAAGGAACAGTGGCAAAAATTCACAAATCACATAACCCATATGTTCCAGGATCATTGACGGGAACTTTTTAGCCGAAATGTTCCGAAGTAAATCAGAAGTACGCAGACAAGGACTTAACTGATCGGACTGTTAAAACAACCGATCGGACTGGAGAACAGGGGACTCTTTCCGATCGAAATGATCCAGGGTGCGACCGGAATAGAGAACAGTGGACATTCTCCGGTCGGAAAGAACCAGAGCCCGATCGGAGTAGAGGACAGGAGGTCTCTTCTGATCGGTCAAAACAGACTGACCGACCGGACAAGAGGGCTGACGAAGAACAAAGACCAAACGAGTGATAAGGGACGTCGTACCATTTCCCAATCATCTCAAGCCAGCAAAGGAGAGCAAAAAGTTCATGGAACTTTATAACATGCTGAAAGACGTGAACGTGAACCTCCCACTATTCGACGTAATCAAGGCAATGCCGGCCTACGTCAAGTTTTTCAAAGAACTTGCAACAAAAGAAAGGATAATGGAAGAGAATGAACGAGTTATATTATCCAAGGAAGTGAGCACGGTATACCATCAACCACTGCCACCGAAGGCAAGAGACCCAGGGAGCTTCTGCATTACGATAACCCTTGGGGATGGACAAAAAGCTCATGGGATGCTCGACTTAGGGGCTGGGATCAATTTGATGCCTTATGCCATGTACAAGCAATTCAACATTGGGAGAATGAATCCAACGAGCTTACGACTTCAATTGGAAGATCGTTCATTACGATATCCCTTAGGAGTGGTCAAGGAAGTTCTAGTGGAGGTTGGATCATTGGTAGTCCCAGTGGACTTTGTAATACTGGATGTTGGGGAAGTGGATGCGGCAAGCAAGGAGCACACCATTCTATTAGGCAGACCTTTCATGGCAACATCGCACACTTTAATTGACGTGGGACGAGGAAAAATGACACTCTCTGTATTTGGGGAATTAGTGACGTTCTCGCTCAAAGACATCCAAAACATTCCATCACCCATGATTGGTCCCGACTGCTCTTACCTTAATTTGGTGGACCAATGTGTGAGCGAATTGTTTTGAGTTATACCAATAGAAAACTTTGTCGTCGAGGACGACGAGTTTGATTACAACGGGGAGGGGGTGGTCACTCTTTTCGAAATTAATGAAGAGCCCATGATCGAGTCACCCAGTGGACCAACATTGGTGCCCAAGATGGAGCTGAAACCGCTTCCAAGCCACCTCAAATACGTGTTTCTCGAATCCAACGAGAGGAAACCCGTAATCATTTTTGTGGAGTTGGATGAACATGAAGAAAGAGAACTTATCGAGGTTCTCAAGAAATACAAGCAAGCGATAGGGTGGAGTATCGGTGACATAAAAGGGATAAGTCCAGTCACGTGCATGCACCGGATCGACCTAGAGGAAGGAGTGAAATCGGTACGAGAAGGGCAAAGACGTTTGAACACTACGCTTAAAGAAGTAGTCAAGAAGGAGATCTTCAAGATAATCGAAGAAGGGATTATATATCCTGTATCCGAAAGCAAGTGGGTGAGTCCCGTGCACGTTGTCCCAAAGAAAGGGGGCATCCCGATTGTGGAAAATGAAAAGGGAGAAATCATCCCAACACGCTTAACCACTGGGTGGCGTATGTGCATTGACTATCGCAAGCTCAACGCTGCGACAAGGAAAGACCACTTCCCACTCCCATTCATGGACCAGTTACTCGACAAGCTAGCAGGGCATGGGTACTATTGCTTTCTAGACGGACTTTCCGGCTACTACCAAATTGCAATAGCTCCGGAGGATCATAAAAATACCACATTCACGTGCCCCTTTGGCAAATTTGATTACCGGAGAATACCCTTTGGCTTGTGCAATGTCCCATCAACCTTTCAGAGATGCATGATGTCCATCTTCACCGAATTCATCGACGGATTTCTTGAAGTCTTTATGGATGACTTCTCGGTATTTGGCTCTTCTTTCTCTCATTGTTTAAAAAACTTAACAAAAGTACTTGAGCGTTGTGTCGAGTCATATTTAACTTTGAGTTGGGAGAAGTCAAATCTCATGGTGAAAAGCGGGATTGTGTTGGGGCATGTAGTGTCGATTAAGGGGTTGGGAGTTGATAAAGCAAAAATCAACGTTATTGAAACTCTTCCACCCCCTAAGGATGTCAAAGGAGTTAGGAGATTTTTGGGACATGCGGGCTTTTACAGACGTTTCATTAAAGATTTTTCAAAAATTTGTCACCCGTTATGTACATTGCTTGGGAAAGATTTGCCTTTCGAATTCAGTGGTGAGTGTCTTAGTGCTTTTAACATTTTGAAAGAAAAATTGACACAAGTACCAATTGTAGTTTCACCGTATTGGTCTCTTCCTTTTGAGATAATGTGTAACGCTTCGAACGAGGCAGTCGGGGCAGTCTTGGGCCAACAAGTGGATAAAACGCTGAGGGTCATTTATTATGCCAGTTATATGTTGAATAGCGCCCAACGCAACTACACCACTACAGAACGAGAGCTATTTGCAGTTGTGTTCTCATTAGATAAGCTCCGTTCTTACATCGTCGGTTACAAGGTGATTGTGCATACTGATCATACGGCCCTTCGACATTTGTTCGCCAAAATGCAAAGTAAGCCTAGATTGATTCGTTGGATTCTTCTCTTACAAGAATTCGACGTTGAAATTAAGGATAGAAAAGGGAGCGAGAATGTGGTTGCTGATCACTTGTCCCGTATGCTAATGGAAGGAGAGCCTAATAAGATGGAGTTTGTAGATGACGTGTTCCCGTATGAGAGTGCGAATGCCGTTGAAGAAATTAATGAACCATGGTATGCTAATTTCGTTTACTACCTTGCTTGCAAGATTATCCTTAACCATCTTTCTTCACAAGAAAGAAAGAGATTTTTGTTAAATGCAGGAGTTTCTTTTGGGACGATCCTTATCTCTACAAGCGTTGCAAGGATGGGCTTTTCGGAGATGCATACCGGAAGAAGACAAGATTGGTGTGCTAAGATTTTACCATGACGAGGGAGGACATTTCGGAAGCCAGAAAATGGCTTTCAAGGTCCTCCAAGCCGGGTTTTACTGGCCTCACTTTTTTGCTGACGCACACCAATATTGCAAAAACATGCGATAGATGCCAACGGTCAGGAACGATAGGGAAGAAGGACGAGATGCCCTTGGTACACAATCAGGTGATCGAGATATTCGATATTTGGGGCATCGATTTCATAGGTCCTTTTTCGAGAAGTGGAGAGTACGAGTACATACTCGTAGGAGTCGATTATGTATCGAAATAGGTGGAGGCAATTCCCACAAGAAAGGCTAACTCCGAGATCGTTCTCAAATTCATCCAAGAGAACATCTTCAGCCGATTCGGAGTGCCGAGGGAGATCATAAGCGACGAGGGTAGCCATTTCTGCAACAGAGCTTTTAATCGACTGATGAGACGATATGGGGTGCGTCACAAGGTGGCAACCCCTTACCACCCACAAACCTCGGGGCAAGTAGAGACAAGCAACCGACAAATCAAAGCTATCTTAGAAAAAACCGTGAAACCGAACCGTAAGGACTGGGCAGCAAAGCTAATTCATGCACTATGGGCTTACCGTACAACCTACAAAATGGTGTTGGGCATGATCCCATTTCGGTTGGTTTATGGAAAAGTGTGCCACCTTCCCGTTGAGTTGGAGCATCGAGCGTAGTGGGCAATTCGCACGTTGAACCTTGATTTGAATGAGGCCGTGGGGTATAGGAAGCTTGAACTAAGCAAATTGGAGGAAATTCGCAACGATTCGTACGAGACGGCATGGGCGAGCAAGTGGAAAATGAAGGAAGCACATGACAAGAAACTCGTCCACAAAATCTTGGAAGTCGGTAAGCTAGCTTTGATTTTTAACTCTCGCTACAAACTCTTTCCAGGGAGATTGAGATCAAAGTGGAGCAGTCCATTTTTGATCACCGACATCAACGAGTTTGGAGCGGTAACTTTGTTGGATGAAAAGAGCAACTCTACCTTCCAAGTCAATGGCCACCGAGTAAAGTTGTATCATGGGGGACCAATTTCTCAAAAAGATCATGAAGTAGTCATACTCAATGATCCCCCTCGAGAATCTTAATACTCGAATGAGGTACCGTCAAGCATAAGACGTTAAACGTTGCACTTCTTGGGAGGTAACCCAAATTTTTCTTTTCTTTTCTTCTTTCTTTCTTTTTCAATATGTATACATATGTGTATTTGTGTCGGTTAGAATATTTGACAGGTGTCCTTACAAGTTTCAAAGAAAATTACAAATTTCCAGGACTAACCGATCGGAGACCTACAGGCAACCGGTCGGACTACTCCATGATGTGGTATCCGATCGGACGAGTATTGACACCGATCGGACGGTAGGTGCGAGAGCCTATTTCGGGAAGGATATCACCATGCAAAGAAAGCCAATTGGGTAAGATATTCTGACAATATCTTTTGAGGTAAGAAGGATCATTAATTTTGGGGGGTTGATTTTATTAAGGTTAAGTAAATATTCTCTTTTCCCTCTTCTCGATATTATTCGATGCTGAAACTCGACTTTATTGAATTGTTTGGGAGATTGATTTGCAGGTCTTGTGGGAATTGAAGTTGGGTTTGTTCAAGTTGAGCTTGAAATTGTTGAGTTTTTAAATCGCACAGTACGTGCTCAACGAAAGTCCTATAAGAAGTTAGGTTGCTTCTTGAGATTTTCTAACTCCATCATGGCATCCTCTTCTCGTCAATGACGTGGGAAAATGACTAACTGAGTCCCGAGAAACACCCGGGGAGGGTTGTCCCCCTTCGACCTCAAGGACGAGCGTGAAACTACGCTCTACAAATCCTTGATTAAAAGGGACGTCTATCACCCCCGTTTCATCAATCTCGAATTTTGGGGAGAGAAGGTCGCAATTGGTGACAAGACGGCCGAAAAATTCATTAAGGGGATCGGAAACCTCGAGCTAATGAAGTGGGCCGATGTTAACCAAACCAGATATCGCGCTCTTATCCTCTAGTTCTTTACAATATTTAAATCACTCGCCGACGGAACTTTCGAGTGTCGCTTCCGAAACCAAACGTTCCGGACCTTCTTTTGTGACCTCGACGAAATTTTCGGAATTGATAGCCAAAGAGGGCCCAACGAAGGATTTGAGCTGGACGACTACGGCAAAAGCACTTGGTGGGCCAAGCTTTCTGGAGCACCGCCGGAGCCCATGTGTCGCTTCATTTCGACGTCCTTGCGGTCAAATGCCGTTTACCTCACGTACAAGTTCTTTATGCAAGTTTTCTTGGGTAAAGAGGACGCCACACAAATCTCGTCCACCGAATTGAAGGCGTTGTGGATAGCGTACCACCGTGGCAATGCAAACATTTATCCACTTTTAACCGCGGCAATCGAGAATATCCAACAAGTGCAGGAAAAGAAAACGGCAAAGGTCACTCTGGGAGCCTTTATCACTGTGCTTGCTCGGCACCACGGCTGCGACCCCTATGACAATGACATTGTGTACCCGAGTGTAGCGATGATGGTCGAGAGTCGCACGGTTAATGGTCGGAACGTAGCCATCCCGACATTCATGTTGACTTCGGAGTGGTTAATAGACGAAGAAACCGAGAACACTGACAATGACGATGCCAATGACGACGATGAGGAAGGAGATGATGAGGAGAATGAGGAGGACAACGGGGAGGAGACCATGAACGAAGACAATGGAGGAAATGGGAACACCGGTTCCCAAACTCGTGATCATGGAGAGTATTGGGATGGCGTGTATTTTTTCGACGAGCAGTGGCAGCAGGATTTCCAAGTGCGTATGATGGACCAAATGGGGCAGCTGCGCATTCATCAAGAGGAACACGCGAGAAACGCTCGACAAGATGTCTGGGCTGTGCGTGAGGAAGCTTGGGAGGAGGCTCGTTATTTCCGGAGCATGTTGACGACGATGAGCAACAACTGGGCGGAAGCCAATCAACATCTTGCCCGGTTGACCGGAAACATCGAGGCAAATCATGGATACCTCGTTCAAATTGACGAGAGCCTCTCCCGTCTCGAGCAACGCTACCCACCTCCACCTCCGGACGACATGGACCAGTAGGTGGGCCCATGCCCCAGAATCTGTATCACCACTCTATCCATCTTTTATTGCTTTCTAGAGAATTTACTATTTATTCGGATTTATGTAATATTATTTCTTTTATGTTTGCATTGTGATGACTATTTCTACTCTTGGTTGTTTCAATTGCATGTGATGGTTTTGTGCTCTTTTCTATTTCCCAATGTTCATGACTGTATTTTAGCAACCAGGAGTTTGCTTACATTTTCAAGGGGGGGGTGTTGGAGACTGCAGTCCGATCGGATATACAGGGTTAACCAATCGGTGAAAACCTACTGGACTGCAGTCCGATCAGAGTTTTACCTTGACCAATCGGACAGTTCACAACTGTCCGTTTTCGGGGTTTGAGTCTATGCATGCTTGAGTTTGAACCGTTTTTAGTAACATAGTCACAATTTCGTAACATAATGCTAGTCAACCAATTGATTACGTCAACTTTTGTTGAATATTTGCCCATGCTTATTTGTGTTTGTATTGGCATGCCTGTCGGAATCATGTATTATGTGATATGATGTTAGAGTCTTTTGAGCTTGTTTAAGTGCAATTTTTCAAAACTACTTATATGTATTTAAAACAACACTTGGTCGTTACCAATTCTGCAAAACTTCAAAAACTCGATCACCTTGTTTTCAAAGTTTGAATTAAACCCTAGTGAGAAGCTTTGTGTATTTATCATAATTTCATATTATGATTCAATAAGTGTTTTGAAAGGTCTCTTAATCGCATGTGTACATCTGGTTTTGGAAATGACGATAGGCACATATAAAACCCGTTTCCGACCTTATTCATAAATAAAAACCACTAAAAAAAACTCCAAATGAGCCCCCTCGAGCCTTTATTCCATCTCTTTGTTAGCCACGAGCAGTATTCATGCTCTTATTTTAAATTCGTGGGATGAGAGATTTATTTATGGATAACGAGATATGTCAATTGCAAGGAGGGAATTAGTGGGATTTTATAAAAAATAATAATTATAATAATAATAATAATAATAATAATAATAATAAATAAAAATAATAATAATAAGGGGGTGCTTAAGGCCATAAGAGCATCTACATAAAAACAAAGTCTATATATATAAAGGCAAATATTCGGGTTTTGGGGGTGAAAAGAGCCTTAGCTATAAAAGGCTAAAAATAATGGTCCATGGTTGATTGGGAAGGATGAGGAGCAAACATTACGCTTTATGCTTAAGGTGTTGCAATGAGTGAGTTGTTGATTGCGTTTGTCCGCAAGTTAGCCACGCATCCTTATATATGACATACCTTACCAAAGAGCCGACATTACAACCCTTAAAAGTCCTAATCCGATTCTTGATTAAATGTGAACACTTATGCGATGTATGAGTCTTTGATTTAACGAGTCGTTGAATGCATGATTATGATGGTCCGAGCATATACATACACTTACCAGTTGAAAACACGAGTGAATGAGCGCACCATGATATATTTCCCTTTTGTGAGGATGCATTCTTTAGACTTCAAGGTGAAACAGTAATATGAGTTAGCTTTATGTTTTCGGCAAAAGTTTTTATAATTGCAAAACTAAACTATATGCACAACATGACTCATAGCTCTAACTACTTTCACTTTTCTTGATTTTGATCCTTTCGTTTATTCAAGAACGAACAAACCAATTAAGCATGGGGTGGTTATTTAGTATGTTTTTGTTACGAATCTGTACATAATCGAGTCTTGTTTTAGTCCTTTTATTCTCTTTTTCGGGTTAAGTGTAGGTTGAATTGTATCGTTTTGCATATTTCGTCTCCTCACTTAACTTTCCGACTTGTTGATCATTAATCGATCCAAATGAGAGTGATTCTGTGTTTTTCTCATACAGCTAGAGCGTCCGYTGGATCCAAAGCACAAGATAGAAGAAGCAACGCTCACAAGTAGCCCAAAAGGACACCCACCGATCGGACAGCATATGTCTCRGATCYGTATAACTGAGGAAGTGCARACCGACCGGGGGAACTGGTGRACCGATCYAACCCARGGGCAGTAGCTTTCGTCCGATCGGACAAGAACYTTACACATGCAGATTTRTGGAYATTTTRAYTTARGAAACGMCTAAGCTCYTTTAAAAARGGCAYAGGAGGCTAGGGTTTRAGATCATTCCGCCTTGGAGACCTTTTGGAGYCTAGAGACACCCTAGAACACCAAAAAGGTTGAGAGATTTGACACATCTCTCACACCTCTAGTATAAATCCATARGACYCCGTATCAAGGTTCGATTCYKAGCAGCRAACGTTCTTCGCTAGGATTCTGGGTTCGTGACAAGCCTCYGGAWTCTACACATTTCTTGGAGTGCACTCGTTCATCATCTTCARGCGTTGAAAATAGTTCAACGATTAGTAAATTRTGAACTKGTAGTTTTGAWYTTTTCGTAYTCGTTTAATTTGGCATTTGTTATGAATAGTTGGAAAAGATGTTGGATGATGTTTCGTTGATCGCTAGTTAGAGTATTGCTTATTCGTAGTTTTGTTATCGTGTTTTGGGAATCGATATTGGTTGAACAATTGATTTGGATTGAAAATCAAGTTGGGATTGATTTAGTTACTCTCTTGAAGCATCTTAAGTATTTGAATTATTTTAGAACATGTTTGGTATTTGAAATGATTTAGTATGCTGCGTGGTGATAGAATTGATAGTGACTTGATTGATAGTCGTAATCGTTATTTACAATTGCTAGAATTATGTCTAGTAGTTTGAATTTGAATTACAATAGTCGCTTTTCTTATAACTTGTCGAGAGGTTGACGCCCTCGAGACAAGAAGAGTTCGCTCTTTAATTTGTTGAAATAGAATCATTTTCAAAACTCCAATTGACCGTGTGTTTTAGATAAACTTGTGATATTAGTATAATAATCATCATTAAATCCGATTCCCATTCCTCGAGAGATCAACCCGAGTTAACTCACCAGTCTACAAGTGACCCCGTTGTCTTGCGGATGAACTTAAACCCTTTTCAAACGTAGACGTGTGCTTGTTAACCAGTAATTAGTTTTGAAAGGAACACAAAAAGTTCGGCTCAATGAGTTCAAGAGGTTGGGAACTGATAAATCGAGAGTTTGGAAAAAGAAGCTTGTGACTTTTTGCTAACATATAAGAGGAGCATAAAGATAAATTTTTATTATTGTTGTTATAAGGGATATTACAGCTTTTCAGAGCCCTATCTATTACATCTTGACTAGAATAACCTAATATAGAATGCCATAGATCAGAAATAGGCTCTATATTCTGAGAACTTGAGACGAGGCAAGTTTGAGCAGGTCGCATGATGAAAGGTGGTGCAGGTGGAGGATGATAAGTGGCTGGCTTGGTGGTATGTAGGTGGAAATGATATACTCCATCTTTAATTGTCCCTCTGAGCAAGATGGCCTTGGTGGTTTGATCCTTAATGAGACAATAAGAAGGATGTAATTCAAAAAAGACATTATTACCATAGGCAAAGTTGGAAACACTCAACAGAGTTTTAGTGATTGAGGGAACAGGAAGTAGATTTCTGAGCAAAAAGGTTCTAGAACATGAGAGGGGTTTTTAAAAAAGAGTTACCAATGTGATTAATGTTCACTCCAGCTCCATTTCCCATTTGGAGTATGTTCCCTCTAGCATATTTTGAGGCCAGACTTAGGTTTGAGAGGTCATTTATCACGTGTGCAGTTGCTCCAGAGTCAAGAAACCAGAGAGTATCGGCATCATAGTCCGATTGCGAGCTCATACTTCCAGCATTCCCAAAATGTGCCATATGAAGTGAAGGGTTTCGGACTGACTGCTGATTGGATTGAGTGTTGCTGTAGGAGTTTTCATTCCTGTACCAGCACCTATCTGTTGTGTGTCTAGAGATATAGCATATCTGACAGACAACCCTGTCTCCTCCCTTCGATCTTCCTCCGCGACCTCTGTGACTTCTTTCTCCCCTACTACCTCTGAAACTGCTCATGCCACCTCCGCGACCTCTTGAGCTTCCTCTGTTTGGTTGATAATTTTAGTTGTTGACTCTTGCAACGTTGACCTGTATTGCAGCATTGACAGAGGGCTGAGATCCTTCTGTATTGACATATGAAGCATTGTTGTTGTTGGTTTCCAATCTAGCTTTGTAGCTGAGCAAAAGAGCATGCAGGTCAGCTAGCGTATAAGGCTACGGCCTAGATGTAACATTAACCATCATTGAGTCATATTGACTTCCTAATCCAGCTAAAATGTGCAAGATTTGATCTTTTTCGGAGATCTTGTTCCCTGCAGAAGCTAAAACATCACAACAAGACTTCATCTTTCCCAAATACTCTTTCATACATAAGGCATTTTTTCTCAAGAACTGCAACATTATCCTATACTGCATTATCTTGGCTTGAGACTGCGTAGCAAAATTGTTCTCAAGACCAGACCATATTTCTTCGGATGTATTGAAACCAACAGTTAAAACAAGAATGTTCTAACTTAGAGTGGACAGGATCCATGAGATTAAGATCAGGTCTTACCTTTCACACGTAGAAAAAAGGGGGTTTGTCTGATTTTCTCCTTCATCAGTTATAAACTGTGGTGGAGCTGTAGATCCTTTCTTAATGAATACTTCAAGACCATAGCCTTTGATGGTCGTCAAGGCTTGTTGTCTCCAGATCAAGTAATTACTTTCATCTAATTTAGTTGAGATGAGCTGACTTTGGGGATAAACGATTAGAGGTAGAGGTGAGGAGGTTTGGGTTGAGGAGGAAGAGTTATTGTGAGACATTTTGCAAAGAAAAAAAGAGTTAGGCCCTCAAACCTGCTCTGATACCATGAAAGAAAAGTTTCGAGCTCCTGGCGAGCTGACATAATAAAAGGAGAGCTATTATAAAGTGAGTAAAGGAGAATGTACTGTATATATTTTTGGTAATCTTTTTCATAAATCACATCAATGAAATACACGGCTATTTATAGCAACATAGCCGACTAGGGTTGCCCTAGATCCTGTGGTCAGAATTGTTACAGTACATATAACAACGGCTAACTATGATCGTATGGCCAACATTGCTACAGTACTATTGATAGACGTAGCAGACTGGACTGTACTAATCTAGGGCTTATGTCATCTGACGTGATGTGGGATCCATGCAAAACTCTGGCGCTGAGACCTGTCAAGTCGGGGCTCACTCGACCTGAACCTATCAGGTCTCCATCCATGCGACCTGAACTTATTAGGTCGCCATTCATGCGATCTCAGGTTATCAAGTCGCCAAGTCGATCTGTGATCATGCGACCTAAATCCATCAGGTCGTTGTGACTTATATTGTCGTTTAACACTTACAAAAAACACCATTGAGGTTTAATCTAATTACATAAAAAAAACAAAAAAAAAACAAGCATCTTTTAAAATTACAAATATCCCTCTGCCAATGGTTCAATTTTGAAATATAAGAAAATATCAAGGGGAGTTTGTAATATTGAAATATAATCAAGGTTTTACACAATTAACCTGAACACACAATATATTTTACAGCTTGGGACATTCGGTAACGAATACAATATAATATAATAAATAATGAAATTTCTTAGAGAGAGAAACCTCATGTGAGTGGCTCTAAAGCTCGGGTGGATCTTCGAGCAACTCAAACTCCATAAACACAAAGTTCTTTTTAATCCTGATATAAGATACTCTTTTGTACCGTGTAAAATGCTTTTCAATAATTCTGATCCTTGTCTTGACAGGGTAGAAGTTAATAATGACCAAAAATTTCAAAATTTTAAAATTTTAAAATGCTTTATCGACCTATAACGTTCATGTTGTGGATCATATTCAACTAAGGTTACTTTTTTTGAGACAAAACAAAATTTGAAGGATAATTACAAAAGTTACCCCCGAGGTTAACTCTAATTACAAAATGAATGATATGCTTGTCTTTATTTAAAATTACAAATAACCACTTAGGATAAATACAAACCTTAACGGGGTTATTTGTATACAGACTTAACTTTAGGGGTAGTGTTTACATGAAAAATAAAAAAGTAAAACAAGAAAGAAAAAATAAGCTAAGATTATCTTAACCCACTCAACTCTTAGTTAGACTCCATTTCTACCAAATTGTATCTGGTCGAGGATCCTATCAATGTCCGACTCTAATTGCTCTTTCACATCCATTATTGTTTGTCGATATCCACTGAGAGATCCCAAGCCGCCCACAGCTTTATCAAAAACTGTGCAGTAGATTAGAACAAATCATTCTCAACTCTCCCTAGAAATTGAGATGTTGCTGGAAAAAAAAGACATGAAAGAAAATAAATTAAGTCGAAGCTTTAAATTAGTGTTAAATCAAACTCAACTTTGTTGGACAATGTCATTCTTAAATTTAGAATCTAAAGATCAACGGGCAACAACTTCATGAGCCCGCGATGACAAAATTATGCTACGAAATCAATATAATTTAAAGTGTAGGTAGTTATCAATTGGGAATTTTTAATTTGATATAGAAGAAGCAAAGATGTGCTTTACACCAATCATCTAAACTCCATGGTTCTCAAACACAATAATTTTAACTCTCATGTATATGTTATATAGTAAGAAAATAAAAAGTTATATGAAAAAGAATTAACAAAATCAAAATCATACTTTCTCGTATAACAAAATCGGCAATTCATTGCGCATCCCACTTGACCGCTCGTCGTTAAGCGTCAAATTAAATATTTATTTTTCATCAGCTTCTCTCTACCAACTAGTAGTAGCGATAAGTAAGGGTCGATTCCACGAGAAGTGTGATTAAATTGTGATGATTCGTATTTTACTTAAATAAATAAATGGGGTGAGAATTGTAAGCTAATCTAAGAGAACAAAATAAATAAAATAACGAAACAAATAAATTAAGCTCTCAGTCCTAGTTCCGTTTCCACCCTCATTCCACTTATTTAACCAATCACAATATCATAATCCATTCATCATATGCGACTAAAAACCCTAAGTAACAATAAGCTCTGCTACTCGCATTTGCCCTTACCGTTTACTCAATTAAAATAAGCTCTTTAATTGATTCTAATTATTGAATAACCTAGAATAAGCTCTCTAGGTTCAACCAACAACAGCATTAATATCTAGGCAAATAGGTTAATCTAAGCAATAAACGCATAAACTCGATTTATTCAACCTATGTTGTGTTACCCCTAATGATACGAAACCATTAGTTGCTTCAGAGAAATCGAAACTACGACAATTACACGGGAAGCAGTTCTCTTTCTAACAATTGATAACCAAATCCCTAATCTAGATGGCCAATCCAAATTAAGAATCAAGCAATCATGTCATGAATTTAGCAAACATGATATGTAAACAAGATAACACAAACAATCGCATAAGAAGAACGAAAGATAATATTGCATAAATCAATTAAACATAGTTTCACGAGGGTTTCCACATCCCTAGAACTAGATAAAACAATCTACTCACTCATGGAGTTCATAGAATAACAGGAAAATAGAGAAATAAAACATTGTTCTAAGATATGGAAGAGATAAGAAAGCTTAGATCTTGAACTGTTGGTCTTGGATCTTCAAGCTCTTGTTTATTGGGTGATTTGGGATCCCCTCTTCAAGCCTTGGAACCCTAGGATTGTGTCAAAGTCTGTTTTTGACAAGTTTGGGTCGAGTTTATATAGAATTCCTATTTCTTGCGGCCCAAGATTCCTCCTAAAATAACTCGGCCGAGTCGGCGTCGACGGAGCGTCGACTGACGCGAACCAGCCTTCGGCGTCGACGCGCATCACCCGCCCGCGTCGTCCTGCATGGACGTCGACTGAAGCGCTCCCAGTCGATGCTTCAGAGCATGAGCGTCGACATTGCGTAGACTGAAGCCCTTCCAATCGACGCTTCGGAAGTGAGCATCGAAATTGCGTCGACTGACGGATCTTCTATCGACGCTTCAGCAGCTTCCCGTCGACATGGCGTCGACCCAGCGTCGATCGACGCGCGCACAGTCAGCGCAGCACCGCACATCGCATCGACCGACGCGAGTCATCCTCGGCATCGACGCGAGCCATCAACGGTGCATCCTGATTCTTGATTTTTCTCTCGTCGATTCATCAATCCTTGTCTCTCAACTTCTTGTAAAACCTCATTCACTTATTATAGCACCAAATACATTTGATTTGTTTAGTTCACCTCCGCCATGTTTGAGAATTTGAT
>BMAC01000420.1:695823-721707 GCA_014905375.1 Phtheirospermum japonicum | reverse complement strand
AATCATGTCATGAATTTAGCAAACATGATATGTAAACAAGATAACACAAACAATCGCATAAGAAGAACGAAAGATAATATTGCATAAATCAATTAAARATAGTTTCACGAGGGTTTCCACATCCCTAGAACTAGATAAAACAATCTACTCACTCATGGAGTTCATAGAATAACAGGAAAATAGAGAAATAAAACATTATTCTAAGATATGGAAGAGATAAGAAAGCTTAGATCTTGAATTGTTGATCTTGGATCTTCAAGCTCTTGTTTATTGGGTGATTTGGGATCCCCTCTTCAAGCCTTGGAACCCTAGGATTGTGTCAAAGTCTGTTTTTGACGAGTTTGGGTCGAGTTTATATAGAATTCCTATTTCTTGCCGCCCAAGATTCCTCCTAAAATAACTCGGCCGAGTCGGCATCGACGGAGCGTCGACTGACGCAAACCAGCCTTCGGCGTCGATGCGCATCACCTGCCCGCGTCGTCCTGCATGGGCGTCGACTGACGCGCTCCCAGTCGATGCTTCAGAGCATTAGCGTCGACTGACGCCCTTCCAATCGACGCTTCAGATGTGAGCGTTGACATTACGTCGACTGACGGATCTTCTATCGACGCTTCAGCAACTTCCCGTCGACCCAGCGTCGATCGACGTGCGCACAGTTAGCGCAGCACTGCACATCGCATTGACTGACGCGAGCCATCCTCGGTATCGACGCGAGCCATCGACGCTGCATCATGATTCTTGATTTTTCTCTCGTCGATTCGTCAGTCTTTGTCTCTCAACTTCTTGTAAAACCTCATTCACTTATTATAGCACCAAATACTGCAAAATAGAGAAGAAATATACAATTGGTGCTCCTCCATTCGTAATAGTAAATACGCAAGAAATAAACATATATGAGAATATTAAGCACATAAAAACATAGAGATTAAACCATTAATTACCGTACAATTTCTCGCTTATCACCTCTTGACTGGAAACACAAACTATGGTCCGGCCCTTTATGCAAGGAATCACACCAGTTTCGATAACCAGCCCATCGTCCAATATGAATAATATCTGCAGCCCACTATCACATCCAAAATCAATGAAATGGTTGTCAAAACAGTCCAAATATACAAAAGCAACTTCTATACACAAAAGTTCGAACAAAACAAACATAAAACAGCAAATCGAGATTGAGGAAACAACTGGGACTAAAATAAGAATTAGCTTGCCTCAATAGATAGCAAAATCTCACCGTCGAGCTACAACTCACTCAAACTTATTCGTTGATTTGATTAGTTTTTATTTTTCTTGATAATAAAATTCAGTTTAACTATAAAATAAAGAAGAAATACTAGTAAAAAAGAGAGCATTAAATTGAAGACACAAACTAACCTGTAATTGATGGGATATGAGATGATATTTGAGTTAAAAAGAAACTCAGTGGTGAGATCATAGGAGCAGAAGATGGTTTGTCGAAATAGCCATCGTGCTCCACTTCATCACCTTGAATTCGTGCTGGAATGTGAAACCATAAGAACTCACCGTACCCAGAAGCATATTCGATTTTGCCAGAATATACCGGCAAAGATGCTCCTGGGTGGTGGTGGTGGTGGTGATTGGCGTCGGAGATGGATGATGAGTCTATCCAAGCATGAAGCGAAAGTGTGTTATTGTACTGAAAGGGTCCTCTCTGTGAAGTACTAGTCAAGTACTGGTTGTGGTAACCGCCTCCGCCTAGCAACTGCGGCGACGTCAATTTGAACAAGAATCATGTAGTTGCGGCGGCAGGGGTGGTGGTGGTGTCGCCGGAATCCCAAGACCGGAGGGGATGCCAACCGTCAAACCCTAATGAAGTTACGCCTGTGCTTGTTCAGAGTGGCATATCTAAACTACTTGAAGCGCCACTAATACTTGATTCGGGTGGAACTTCCTATAATAAACCGACACTAATCAGCCAACACTTATTGGTGGCACTTATTTAAATAAGCGACATCCGTTCTAAGTATATTGGTGGCGGTTATTTATTTAATCGCTACCTGGTGTGAGTATATTGGTGGCGTTCTATTATAACCGATACTTTTATTATTATTGGTAGCGTTTAGTAATAAATAAGCGTCACCCTTATGAAAATTTATATTTTTTAATTTTTATAAGGGGCGGTTAAGTGTTATAAAGCGCCACTTTTGTACATTTTGAAGCGTTTTGCTTTTAAAACGTCATTTATACATCGACTCTAGCTGTATTTTTTGCAATAGTGAATCACCAAAATCCTTCTTCTTAATTTTTGTTATTTATTGAAGATCTTGTCAACTTGATACTTCAATTAATATCATTTATCATGAAATTCACAATTAAATCAATAAGTATAATTTCAATAAATCGAATAGCTAGTACAATCAAAATGAATTAAAAATATTAAGTTATTGGTTAAATACACCAATACACAATTAACCACTTTATTTCTAATCAATCATATCAATCTTCATATAGTTACACGTCATTTTCATTTTGTCAAACCAGGTCTTCTATCGACACTTGTGGTCTTATCTCCCCCTCCATTTTCTAGGTATCTTTATAGATACTGATACAGACCAAAATGTTCATACGTAATATTATTTGATATATGAGGTTATTTGTGGTAAGCGACCTCATTTCCTGGAGAGGGTGTTCCTTTGGGAGGTGAGCGAGCTGAGTGGTTTCAGTGGAAAAGTAAGCGAGTTG
This sequence comes from Phtheirospermum japonicum, assembly GCA_014905375.1. Lineage (NCBI taxonomy): Eukaryota > Viridiplantae > Streptophyta > Magnoliopsida > Lamiales > Orobanchaceae > Phtheirospermum > Phtheirospermum japonicum. The sequence goes on along the minus strand of BMAC01000420.1, from coordinate 719,001 downwards.
GTTTGTGGAGTAGCGACCTGCAGTATGAGGATGAGTTCTCATATAGGGTCGTGACCTCTTGTAGTTTGAGTTGTGTACTTGAGCTCGGTTATGGGCTTTGTGAATATCAAGCCTGCGGGCTTAGTGTGAGTGGTTTATGGGGTCCCGGCGGACTATATGGAAAGAATAACAGGCCCAAGCCTATTCTGGTAATTTAATGAGAGGTTTATTGTTTATGGGAACTTAGCATATAGGAAGAATCCTAATTCTAAGTCAGTTATGGTATTTATGGAATTATGGTAGGAGAAGGTAACCCTGGCTTGGGGAGGACTTCTCTTGTCTCTATAAAAAGGATGCATACCTCTCTTTATTTTCTAAGTTGGAGTTGTTTTATGATGGATTGATCTCTCAAATTATCTCTCGCACTATCTAACTTAAGCATCGGAGGACCTTCGTCGGGGCCGCCCCCCGCCTTGGCTGAAGGTGGTGTTTTGCAGGACCAGCTAGGTCGCCAAGAGATTTGTGGAAGGCTTGGCAGGTCGCTGTGGCATATTTGGTAGCAGTTTCAGGTCGCTGATCTCTATTTTGAGGTTAGTGTCCCTTATATTTGGTAGCCCAACTTTTGGACTTATCAAATTGGCGCCGTCTGTGGGAAAGAGGTACATCGAGTCCTTGAGCGATTGGACTTATCAAATTGGCGCCGTCTGTGGGAAAGAGGGACATCGAGTCCTTGAGCGAAAGACGTGAGATACATAATTTTCGTAAGTCTAAAATCTGATTGCGCAATAAATTTGAAAATTTATTTTCTAACGATTCAACCGTTGGATCGTGTTAAAAATTTTACAAAACCTCGAGAACATTTTCAATTACGTTTTGAATGGTGGAGACTGGAATTTGAGGTGTGAGGGAATATATACAAATTTTCGAGTGAAGCAGATTTTATTTTCGGAAAATTCTGCGCAGCGTGTTTCAAAATACGATTGTGCATAATATAACCGTTGGATGAAGACAAAAACTTTATATATTTTTATAAACATATTGAAGTTTAATCTGAACGGTAGAGATTTGAGTTTGAATTCGAAAAAATTTTATAATGAATTTTGAATAGGGCTGATCCTGTTTCCCGGAAATTGTTTGTCTACCTTCTTTTGAAAATTAAGTTATGCACAATTTAGTTGTTGGATGAAGTTGAATTTTGGGTATAATATTTACGATATATAGTGGTCAAATATGAATAGTGGTGAAGATCAGGTTTTGAAGATTTGTGAGCGCGAGTAAGGGTTGTGATGCTTGCGTTTTATTTATTGATTATTTTTATGATCATATACTAACGGACTGAGTAAGGTCTATTTGTTGAGCTTGTATTAATATTGGTTTTTGAGGGTTACTCTATGTGTTGTATGGGCTTAACCCAGGAATGGTCAACGCAAACAAACGTGATGAGGTCGCGTGTCCAAATATTCAAGGTCGATTTATTTTGTTGCTCGGAGTCTAAGACAATGAGGTCGCGTATCAACCGAACGCAACAAAGATTGAGATAAGTATTTATTTTCTTTTAGATGCGTTTAAGGAGGATGGTATGGTATGATTATATGATCTATATGGTTAGTTGTTGTAAATCGGATTATGTGATTTATTATTGAGAATTGGTATGTGATTAGGTGGTTCTTTATGTCTTAGCTGAATATCTTAATGGGATATGTGGATATGTGTAGGTTTAAAAAATTACGTGTGTATTATACTTGTGAGTATCAAGTTATTTTGTCCAATTGTTGGTATATCGGGAGGTTTATTGTAATTGGTAAGATAGAGTAGAGATGATATATTATGTGTTAATTAAGAATTTTGAAAAATAAATTGTATGGAAGAGGTTATAATTACAGTGGTTCAAATAATTCTCACATGGGTTCTTTGCATAAATAATATTTTTCTAAGTTTTGTCATGATGAGATTTATGGATTTGCTCCATCACGCGCCTGTTGTGGAGTATTTGTAATAAAGTTTTTGGAGTAATGGTTTATTACTTGTTGAGATATCATCTGCTTAATTCTAGAGACATGTGATATGGACTATTTGATATGTGATATTGATTATTTGGTATTATATTGAGGGAGTTACCTTTTCGGTGTTACTATTATTTGGGGTTTAATATATACAAAGTTGGTGTACTTTTATTGATAGTAGATGTTTGATCCCATAATTTATTTTCGCATAAGATTTGGATGTTGATTTCTCTTTATATATAATGACGTATGATGGTGTTTATATATATGATTCATAGAACCTCTTGATTGATTTGTCTGATGGTTTGACTTGGTATGAGTTTAATGATTCCCATTATTTACCAGGAAAGTGGGTTAATTAGAGATGTGAATTGTGTGCTTATCATAATAGTATATTTTAGAAGGAGACTGCAGGCTGATTGTTATGGGATTTGATAGATTGTGACATTATTTGCAGGATAAGGTTAATGGGTATATTTATATTTATTATTAGTGCTTTCGCATGTTGTTAATGGTTATAAATTGATGCTTATAGTTGGAGCTTTAAAGAATTTATCAAATCTAGCCTTGTATATGTACACAGTAAATAATGCGAGATGAAAAGATGAAAAGCCACTAATCAATCTTGATATGGGTAAATAGGTCGGCAGATTAGGGATGAGGATGGGGCTCTAATTCTTCTATAATTATTTGGTCTAATATTAGTTGATTTAGATGGTTTATTTTATTATTGTTATTGTATGGGGTTTTGTATTGATGTTGGTTTCGAGGGTTGATTTATTTTGCGTCACGAAACTGAGGCGAGGAGGTTGCGTATGAATCAAATGCAACAAAATCATCAAAAATCAAGGGAACAAGACCGTTGTCCAGTTTGTTCCCCGAACAGGGAGTTGATTCTAAAATTTTAATGGTCTATTATTTCTACAGTGTTATTGATAAGGATATTATTTATCTAGTGTGATGATCTTTTGCTAGGTACACGGCTTATATAATTAGGATACCTCCAGGTCTATTTGAGGAGCTAAGTCAAAGTCTCCTAAATATTAATGTGGGTCGGTTAATGAGGTGAATGGGCCTGGAGGAATTCAAATGAGAAGATAAGTTTTCTATTATTTGATTTGGTGGACGTATTTTTTATATACATGTTAGCCTGTTTGATTGATTGTATGGGTTCGATCGTATGCGTGTGACATTCAGGTTCTTTTGGTGTCACACAATTAATTATGAGTTTGGATGAGGTTTAAGATTTGTAATTAGTAGGATAATTATGTTGGAGCTTTTAATGGGATTTGGGTGCTTGGGTGTATTTGGATTAATGTGCTACTATTTTTTTTTTGTTGAAAGTGGAAGATGGATTTATGTGGTTTAACACTTGGTTGGGGAGTATTTATTTAATTTTATATGGTTATGAGGATATGCTTATATTTTTAGAGATAATAAAGATTATTTTTGACTAAATATTAAGTGTTTATTAACTACCAAGGTACTTGGATGAGTAGGATCGTGAAAACACATTAAGAATTGATTATTCTTGCACATTCCCGTATGAAAATACTGCACTGCCACACTCCAATAAAACGGTCATAAATCACTGTTGGATTATCCGTTTTAAAATCCGATTTTTGCATTGGAAACTAGACTCATAGGTATTTCTAGTGGTATATAGTTTGATCTTTGATTTATTTCCAATCAAAGCAGTTTAATCTTCAAAGTTGGTGTATGTGTGCTGAAAATTCTTGTGTCAGTTTTGTTTGATCCTATATGGCTTGATGGTGATATGATATTTGTGGTTGTGGGAAAAAAAGATATTTGATTTGAAAAAATGTTTGATTAACATGTTATTGGCCCGAGTAGAGTAAGGTTGCGATATTCGAATGATATTTTCTATGATTATGCTAACGGATTTGGGTGCAGGGCCTATTTAGTTCGTATTAACTTAGGGATAAGTTGTGGGTTGCCCGACATGTAACTCGAATATGGGTAACCCAATGCGAAGAGGTCACTAAAGTTTAATACCATGTACCAGGTCACGCGTCCAAATATTGACAAAAAGGTGATCGGGGAACTATGCTATCTAAAAACAAAAAAGGTCGCGCAGTTGGATATTCGAGTAGAGGTGAATTTTCTTATGGCATCAATGCGAATACGTCTCGGGTACGCTCTTTAAACTCTTGTGAGAGGGACGATTTTCAATTTTATGTTTTACTTATTGGTGTGTGGTTAAACATGGGGGAATAGTTAATTTATGCGATTTAATATGGTCCACTTAAAGTGATAAAATTTATTTGGGATGATTTAAATGGTTATGGTTTGTAATTCAATTTAAATGGTTAAGATCTGTCCACATATTGAGTTTATGTCGTATTAATGGTTTGGTGGTTTTATGATATGAGTTACGAAAAATACATATAATTAACTCGTTACGGTCTCCGCGACCTCCTTACGGTCTCATGCGACCTCATTATGTAGAACAAGGTATGACTTTATGGTTATGAAAATGTTTAAGCCTCAACGGGCAGAGATTTTACGGGTTTATGGTTAAATCCCGACGCTTTCATTAGGTCGGTGATGGTTTTTATGGTTATGGGCTGACGCTTCTGTTAGGTCGGCGATGGTGTTTTTGTTTTTGTGGTACGGGAGAAGGTAACTCTGGACCGGAGGGCACTTCTCCCGACCAAGCGAGATTGTGGAAAGATGGGGTTTTTGTGGTACGGGAGAAGGTAACTCTGGACCGGAGGGCACTTCTCTCGACCAGGCAAGATTGTGGAAAGATGGTGTTTTTGTGGTACGGGAGAAGGTAACTCTGGACCGGAGGGCACTTCTCCGGCACAAGAGTTCGTGATGAGAAAGTTGTGGTTTGAAAGTGTGTTGTTGTGGCGGGAGAAGGTAACTATGGACCGGAGGACACTTCTCCCGCACAAGAGCTCGTTGTGATGTGAAAGTGTGAAGTTGTGTTTTATGTCTGGCGGGAGAAGGTAACTTTAGACCGAAGGGCACTTCTCCCGCATAGAGTTTGTGTTTTGAAAGTTGGGAAATTTTCATGATACATAATAAGTGAAGTTGCGCGAGCTATTTTTATTCTCAAGTGGTTGTGATTGGAAGTGATATGCTCGACTTACGTGCTTTTCTCATGAATGATTGTTTTTATTTTGGGCGAGCTAATATGTTTTATATGCGAGCTGATTTTAGCTCCATCGGATTATTTGTGATTCGTGGTGTGATTATTTTTGAATCTCATGGTCTTATGAGGATAGGAAATATGAGTATGATTGATTACGAATTCGTACGACCTATGTGCAAATCAGGTTATTTGACATTTACTTTTTGTGGATAATCTGGTTGGACTACTTCATTGTATTAACTTGCGGGACTACATAGGCGAGCTTTATATTGGGGTGATGTGGCCTGGTTGTTTTGTTTTGCTTGCATTAAATAAACATGGGGGACTGAGTAGTTTTCAGTTCCATGTTATTGTCATATGGTCACAAGTGGATTGTGTACGGTCTAACTGTTTTATTTGAACTTGGGAAACTGAATGGTTTTTCTGGGTCATGTGTGATTTGATATGGTTTTTGCTTGATTCGGCATATATTTTATGAGTGTTTTATGGGCTAACACTTTTGTTAGGTTGGTAATGGTTTATATGGAATGGATTGATGCTTTTATTAGTTAGCGATGATTTTTGGGTGCAATGGTTTTCTGACCGACCTATTTTAGGTCGATAATATCTTTATGATTTATGGTTTTATAGGTTTTTGTGCCTTTATGGTTAACGCAATCTTGGACCTTTATGGGCTATTTTGGATTATGATGTGGGGTCTTGGCGAGCTAATGAAATGGTTATTATTATAAGGCGATACTTAAGTAATGATTATGGTTTGTGGGATGTAATGAATTTTTGATCGACCTGTTTTAGGTCGAGTAAATGACTTATGGTGTTCTGAATTTTCATAAGCATATGATTGTATTTTCTTGTATTATTGTGCTCGATTATAACTTCAGGCTGCGGAGGGAAGGCTGTATGGTTTTAGGTCGTCAGGTATGGGTCTAGGGACTCGTAGGTATGTCTTCTTGGACGATGAGCGAGCTCAGCGAGCTGATCTTTTGGAGGTCGCAGTTTTATGTGGTAAATTCTTATGGGATGATTGATGTTATAACTCGGTATATTGAGTTGTGTTATTCTAATTTGGTTTGGTAAGATGGCAGAGTGAGTTGTGTGTGTTTATACTTTATTTGTTTATGATTGCGTTTTTGAAATTATTGAGTTCGAATGTGATTTTAAGTCGGTGGATAAAGTTGTGTGGTTTAGGCCATCATATATACAGTTGGGGACTTGGTCTAGGGACTTGCAGATCGTCCCTCGCAAGTTGATCATGCTATCTTAAAAAGAAGCGAGCTCGGTAAGCTGAACTTTTGCAGGTCGCAAGTATACTTGACAATTTACAGTGGGATAATTGGTATGTTAGCAAAAGTTTGTCGAGTTGTGTGATCTTGAAATACGGTCTGGTAAGGTGGAGTAGTGGTTTATTTATGTGCTTGTATTTTATTGCTGATTGTAGTAGTTGTGTTCTTTTAATTCTCTTTTTACATTTCCTACCTGATTTCATACCTCAATCAGTTAGAATATGGGGGACTAGCTGATACGGACCAAAATATCCATACGTAATATTATTTGATATATGAGGTTATTGTGGTAAGCGACCTCATTTCCTGGAGAGGGTGTTCCTCTGGGAGGTGAGCGAGTTGAGTGGTTTCAGTGAAAGAGTAAGCGAGTTGGTTTGTGTAGTAGCGACCTGGAGTATGAGAATGAGTTCTCATATAGGGTCGTGACCTCTTGTGGTTTGAGCTGTGTACTTGAGCTCGGTTATGGGTTTTGTGAATATCAAGCATGCGGGCTTAGTGTGAGTGGTTTATGGGATTTCGGCGGACTATATGAAAAGAATAATAGGCTCAGGCCTATTCTGATAATTTAATGAGATATTTAAACTTAGCATATAGGAAGAATCCTAATTCTAAGTCAGTTATGTTATTTATGAAATTATGGTAGGAGAAGGTAACTCTGGTTTGGGGAGGACTTTTCTTATCTCTATAAAAGGGATGTATACCTCTTTTTATTTTTTAAGTTGGAGTTGTTTTATGATGGATTGATCTCTCAAATTATCTCTCGCACTATCTAACTTAAGTATCGGAGGACCTTCGCCGGGGCCGCCCCCCGCCTTTGCTGAAGGTGCTGTTTTGCAGGACCAGCTAGGTCGCCAGGAGATTTGCGGAAGGCTTGGCAGGTCGCTGTGGTATATTTGGTAGCAATTTCAAGTTGTTGATCTCTATTTTGAGGTTAGTGTCCCTTATATTTGATAGCCCAACTTTTGAACTTATTAGATACTTTTTTTTCTTTCGATTTTTAGAACCCTCGTGCTACGTAAAAAGATTATTTCAACTCACCGTTTAGATGTAACGTTGCATTCAGCATTTAAGTCACCTTATGCAAAAGGAGCTTTCATTAAGTCACAAAACTAAGGATTGCCAGATTATTTAGTATAAAAAAGATTAGACCTCTTTAAGTAATTATAAAGCAAAGGAACTGATTTTATTGTTAATTTATTTCAGCATGTTACAATTTTCAGTCAACCTTACCGAGAATAAATTAATTGAAAGACCCTCCAGCAAGTCAAAGCACCTCGCAATTAAGAAAATGTTTTGCATCACATCGGAAGAGGAATTAACGCCTAACATTTCTAATGAATTAAACTCAACTCGTGCATGCTTACAAACAGATATTTAATTATCCAATCATGTAAATTAATAGCTGACATTTATATAACGTGGTTCTTTAAATACATTTGTCGTCATTCTTAGTTGATTGCATGGTTTCCTTTTAGATTTTTCGGTTGAGTGGTCATCATCCAAAATATGCAAATGTTCAACAAAAAGAAAACCAAAATTATACAAATACAAAAGTCTTAGAACGATCAGTGGGTGAAATCAGATGTGACATGTCTCACTCGGAGACAAATTCGATAGATTTTGATTTGTGCGAAAAGAAATTTTCCCTTCACATTTGTTTTATTATTACTGCTATATCTTATTGGATGTTTCTATTTTTATTTTTTTTTGTTCAACTATTTATCACTTTAAATTATTATTTTATTACAATTTATCATATAACTTATGGCCCTTGTTGAATTTTCTGAAAGAGCTTATAACTCATTTCATTTCAATAAGTTTTCTTAGGCTATTTGCTAAAAATCAAGAATAAGCTCTTAATAATTTATTCTGCATAATAAGCTCTTGTTAAGAAAAAATTAAAAATCATTATTTTTTTTAATAAGCTCCTATCTTATTGGAAAAAATCATTTATTATCCTTTTATATTGTAAAAAATATATTATTTATAAACTAATATATTGCTTTATATTTTACGAAAATAATTTTATTAGTCATAAATAAAGTTTTATTTATTATCATAATTGTATTTTTCATGTATTTGTCTTATTTAATGAAAATAATATTTTGGAAAGTCTTTATTATTTATTATAATTTTATTTCTTTTAATTTTTTATATTTTTCTTATTTTTTACGTATAGTTTTTTTTTTGTTTTTAATCATGTGTTTGTTGGGTAATTCGCCTTCAATCAACTAGTAATCAACTAATTTATCAAACATTAATTTAAAATAGCTACCATCTATTAACTATCTATTATCAGCTATCACTAATCAGCTGTTTAAGGCCCTTGGTTGAACTGATTCAAATAGATGGTAGCTGATAAGTGATAGCTGATTTTCAATTAGTGTTTGGTGAATAGTTGATTAAAATAGCTGATTGAAAGTTAATTTATCAATATAGACATGATTAAAAAATATAAAATATTATACATAAAAATATAAAAAATAATAGAAATAAAATTATAATAATTAATGAAGACTTCCCAAAAGATTATTTAAAAAAAAGACAAATACTTGAAAAATAATTAAAAAAACAATTATAATAATAAATAAAACTTTAATTATGACTAATAAAAATATTTTCGTAAAATATAAAGTAATATATTAGTTTATAAATAAAATATGTTTTACATTATAAAAGGATAAAAAATAATTTTACCAAATAAGGTAGAAACTTATTAGAAAAAACAACAATTTGTAATTTTTTTTGAACAGAAGCTTATTAGGCAGAATAAGCTATCATGAGCTTATTCTTGATTTTTTCCAATGAGCCTAAAAGAGCTTATTGTGATGGAATAAGTTATAAACAATTTCAATAAGCTCAATCAAGAAAGACCTAAATCAACTCAACTAATCAAATTCTATATTATTTTTAACAGATCGTCGTATCAAATGTGCAATTTATAATTCATCCCTTAAATTAAAAAAAAAAATCTCAAAATGAAATGACCGTGGTGTAACGATCTCAAAAAATAATTTGCATAACAAACATTAAAAATGAATACATTCAGAGGGAAAAAAAATCCCTTTTACTTTTTACTATGGATTTGGGCATGAGACCTACCTACGTGTCCCAGAAAGAGTAATTATTAACTTGTATTAATTGCATTGAATATAAGACCCCTTCGGTTGACGTTGACATTATTATTATAAGCTGTTCCATATTGAAATTCTACGCTAAATAATGTCATTACCACTGCCAATAATGTCATTACTGCTAAATAATAGTAATATAATATAATCGATTTTTTAACAACACTATAACTAATAGATATTTATTAATAACAAATTCTACGCTACGTTCATAATATATAATGCGACAAAAAAGATTGATATTTAAAAAATATATGGTACTGATCTTAAAGTAGTAATCAGCGACTTGACAGACCTCCAGATAATTCCTGGCGGCCTGATCGGTCCTGCAAAACAACGTATAACGACAAGGCGGTGGACGGCCCCGGCGTAGGCCCACCAATACTTAAGTTAACGAGTGCGAGAGATATTCAAGAGCTCAAAACGTAAGATCAAATTAACCTTATAATCAAAGAATGAGGTATGAGTTCTCTTTATATATATAAGAGAAGTGTTCCCCAATTTAGGGTTCCCCTCTCCCACTATAATACCATAAATATCATAACCAACTTAGAATTAGAATTTTTCTTGTATGCTAAGTTCCTATAAATAATAGATCTCTCGCTAAATTACCAGAATAGGTCTATGAACTAATTTATATAACAAGGTGTACATTACATGAAAATTCCGAACTACCTTGAACCACTAGTATATAATCCGGTACTTACACCCAACGAGATGATGCGAATTTCTCCAAATGACTCTGTGTCTCAGGTAAACAATATGTCAATAAATTCTGAACTACCTTCATCAATCATTAGGTAATTTGATACTACCTTGCACTTACATTACCACCTAGTACATATGTATCAGTTGATAATTCCAAACTAATTTGAACCAATATACTACTACATATAAATATTTAGGTAATGAGATACTACTTGTGGCATGTTCCAAATAACATTACAATATTAATAATAAATTCAATACAAGATAAATAAAGTACCATCATGTCGATTAAAAAAAATGAGACTTTGAAAATCTTGTGCAACAATCATGTCGAGACAATGAAAAACGTGGGTGAAAACAATTGAGACGTTAGAACAAGAAAGTGGTTCGGTGCAAATTTCTTTTATTATGATTGTCAAAACACCCACATCTACGGCATTTAATTCTTTTGAGAATGTGCTTGTCCAACCATGTTTCATCAACGAGTAATTCTAGTCTCTTGATAATCGAAGGACATAAATATATAGTCCATACTACGCACATATTTTTTCTAACTACATGAAGCAACACGAAAATAAAATAAAAAATGAGACGCCGATAAATAACGTAAAATTTAGAAAAAAGTATTCCAAATAATTTGTTATTATGGATATACATCTAGTATGAAATCTATCCATTTTATTCAAATATTATTTTGACAAGAGTAATAACATACGAGGGGATTTAGTTAAATATATATTTTTGTTTCTGTTTTTCTTTTCATAAATCTCAGTTTGGATGGGATTGATTTGCTTCAAAAGAGTGCATTTTTGATCAACGGTTATAACATGGCTATGAGTTATTATGAGTTAATGCATAAATTGCTTATTCATGCGAACATATTGGTGTGGATTATTGGTTGTGTTGAGCAATTAATTCTTAGCAATAATTCCTATTTTGTTATTTGTCTTTTTTGGGCACAAAATATGTTAGGAAACTAGGTTTAGGAATATATTATGTTTCCTAGTTTATATTTAAGACTTTATTTGTTTCCTAAATTGTGTTTAGGTTGTGTTTTAGGTATTTACCAAGTTTAGAAATTTATGTTTATATATTTAAGACAAGGGTTCCTAAAGCTTGGACACATTGATTTTACGCACGGATTTCTTGGTGAAAAGGACGCACGAGACAAGGACGCAAGACGACGAGCAAGAAAGAAGAATACGAAGAACTACTTGGAGCCATTGATCGAGATTAACAAGCTCTTCGAAGTTGCGTGACCAACGGAGAAGATCTTGCCATTCCAGCGACAAGTATTTAGTATCAAGTTTATTGATATTTAGTTTTCATATATTACTTTATATTTTTGTATTGAACGTGAACAAGAATGTAATATAATTTTCGGGTTTGTACACCCAAGTTCACAAGTATTTACTTGTGAACTGAATTTGTTATCTCGTGTTCTTATCGATTAATTCCGCTTCATATTTTTACTTTACTCTGGTCGATGTTGGTAATCAGTGTTGGTTAATATTGAATAACAACATCATAAAACTGAGACTTATTTTCAAAACCATATACCTTCTAATTTTACAATTGGCATTTAGAGCGGGTTACTTAACCTCTTAAGTATTGATCCTTATTATTAGGTGCTATGGACGCTCAAGGCAACCCGAGGCCTCCAATCCTTAATGGTGAGAATTATTCTCTCTGGAAACAAAGAATGAGATGGCATTTGAAAAGTATCGACGAGCGTGTTTGGAAAACTGTCCTCATTTGATGGGAAAATCCACGTGTCACGGATGGCGAGGGCGATGCCATTCCCAAAAAGGAGAAAGAACGGACTGCTGATGAAGCAACTACTGCAAATTGGAACTCCAAATGCATCAACACCTTGTGTGGCTATGTAGATGCAAGCTACTACCGCATCATCAAAAATTGCGAGTCAACAAAGGATGCATGGGACGCACTCCAGAGGGTGTGTGAAGGAACTGCAAGCATGAGGAAATCCAGATTAAGAATGCTCATATCCACCTTCGAGGCTATGAGAATGGATGAGAAAGAGTCAATCATGGACTACTCCGTAAGATTTTCGGAAATAACTGAAGAGTGCAGAGAGCTTGGTGAGGCCATAACTAATTCCCGTCTTGTAGGAAAATTGCTGAGATCCATTACGAAGAAATATAGCATGAAGGTGGTGGCCATAGAAGAATCCAAAGATGTTGATAACATCGATTTCAACACCTTAGTTGGAAATCTCAAGCAATATGAGATGGAACACGTTAGCTCTAGCTCGAAAGAGAAGAATGTTGCTTTTTCTTCCGATTCAATTGCAGTCGATGATGAACATGACGAAGAGTTCGATTTTAATGGGATTATTAAAAAGATGGAGTCAACTACTCTCGGAGAAGATGAACTGGCCTTTGTGACTCAACGTTCAACAATTTCTTGAAGAAAAAGAACAATTTTGGAAGCTCAAGTCCAAGGAACAGGTAACAGACATCTACTCCAAAGTTTACTGGACGTACTCTTCCCCGATCTCAGTCCACAACTTCAATTCCCAATGTGTCCAGTTCAACAAAACCGCTCAACGAGATTCAATGCCACGAATGCAAAGGTTGGAGACATTACAAGAACGAGTGTCCCAACACTCTTAGAAAGAAAAGCATGGTCGCTACTGACTTCACCGAAAATGTTAATGATTCTGAGTCAACTGATCCCTTTCCAGTTTTATTCTCCCATGTTGTGTGGGACGACAATGTCCATGTTGGTTTGCTTGCAGACAACATCGTGTGCCTGAATGCCGAGACCACTAATTATTATGAGGAATACGAGCAGTTGAGTGTTGACCACCAGGAATTGTTTGTCAGTTGGAGTAAACAAGTACTCAAGGCCAAAGAGCTCGAAAAAGAAGTAGAGAAACTAACCAAAGAAAAGGAAGATCAGCTTGACATTATTGTCCGATTGGAAACGTCTCTCACCAAGAAGGACGCTGAGCTGGAAAAGATGAAGAACGAACTGACCACTGTTCGAGGAACCATTTCAAATCTAAATAAAGGTAAGGCGAAGCTGGATGAAATCTTGGAAATTAGCTTCCCAGAGTCCTCAAAACATGGAATAGGTTACAAGCCAATGAATGATCCAAGTCAACTACAGAAATCTTCCAAACTTCACAAAAAGAGAAGAAGACGGTACGTGTGCCATTATTGTGGAGAACCAGGGCACATCAGGCCCTTTTGTTGGAAGATCAATGGAGAGAAAAGACACTTTAAGAGAACCAGTGTGGCAGATAAATCCCATGTTGGTAACCGCGCTACCAACATCAATACCAACATCAGGTTCAAACAAGTGTGGGTCAAGAAAAACAGCATCAAGTGTAATATGATCTATACCTCCCTGAAGTCTCATATCCCTGGAGCCTGGTATTTTGATAGTGGATGCTCAAAGCATATGACAGGCTCAGAAGAATTGCTTTCCAATATTGTCAGGTTTAAAGGTGGAAAAGTAAAGTATGGAGGAGGCGCAAATGGCCAAATCATTGGCCAAGGGACTCTCCATGTTCCTGGAGTTGTAACACTGGAAAAGGTGTTGCTAGTAGAAGGACTTACTGCAAATTTGATCAGCATAAGTCAATTGTGCGACGGAGGTTTTAGCGTCAAATTCAACCGTGGAGAATGTGAAGTCTATGAGGAGAATGGACAATGCATTCTCAAAGGCAAAAGAACCTCAGATAATTGCTACCAAATTCAAAGTGATGCTTTTTGCAGACTGTCTCAATTGAGTGATGCAGAGCTGTGGCATCAAAAGCTTGGACATGTCAACTACAAGATGATGGACAGATTGGTCAAGGAAGAAGCTGTGAGTGGACTGCCTAAGCTCAACACCAAGATCATTCCAGTGTGCGAGGCTTGCCAGAAAGGGAAACAGGTCAGGGTGCCACATCCAGTCCAACACTTTCAGTGCCATTGACATCTCCAAAAATCCAGTCCAACACTCTCGAATCAAACACATTGACATAAGGTAGCACTTTATTCGAGACTTAGTTGAGAGGAAGATTGTTAGCCTTGAACATATTGAAACTGATAATCATCTAGCTGACATCTTCACGAAGGCATTAGATTTCGAGACCTTCTCTCGTTTAAGAAGAGATCTCGGTATGTGCATTGTCTAACCAATGTTGGTTTGTGATGTTGTGACACCTCTTATCAACATCAGTCACAACATCTGTATAATTTTGCATGCATTTTTACCTTTATTTTCATACATAATTCTAATGCATTGAGTTTGATTGAAAGTGCAATAAGGTCCTGTGTTGCAATAAAAGTAATGACAAAAAGGACCAACCTCTTCAAATTAGGTGATTGTGGGACTTGCCCACAGAAATTGGCTTTCTCCCAGGTCTAAAAACAAGAGGTGTTTAACAGCAATTGCTGAAGATTAAAAGATTTAAATCCCTTCAAGGATAAAGAAAATCTGGACTTAAATGCTCCAATCTTTAAAATTCACCTTCTTGAGAGATCTTGACGTAGTCATTAACTTGGGTTAAGGGGTAAGTTTCCATTGACTTCACCTAAGGGCAATGTTGGTTCATAATGTTGTTAGCAATAAAAAGCAACATTGGATCAAGTCACTGAAATCTGAATATGTTTTTGTTTAATCTTTTAGGTCATGAATTCTAGGCATCCTGTAGGACATTCATACTCTGTGAAGATGTCTTCTTACTGTGCGTTTTGTTTCTTGTGTTTGTGTCTTGCTTGAAATCTCTTAATTTCGTTTTGAATTGAGCTAAGTGAGTGTTTTAGTGGGGTTAAAATCGGACGGCTGGACAGGTAATAATGAGGTGAATTTGGTGAGTGAAAATTAACATTGCACAAAATAGTTACAACTGTACTGATGGTTCATTAAAATCCAGCTTTGTATTTCGGTCATTTTGTAGCTCGGGTTGTGCATTTTTTTTTTAAAAAGGGGGATAATTAAAATCCACCACTATCAACATCGCCACCACCTTCGCCTTCGCCCGATTCTCGCGCCGCCGTGCCCGTTCCGTCACCAATCGATGCCACGCCAGTAGCTCAAGTGTTCCCTGGACAGCCCGGGAACGAAATTGACGTGGATAATCCCACGGATTTGGCGTTTGTGGCTGAGACTTTTGGACGCGTGGGGAACCCAACCCTGAAGCGGTCTAGGCGCCTGCGCAACATTTCGCCCGGCGTTGTGCCGCCCGCTGTCCCGAAAAGCAAGGCAGGGCCGCGCCGCACCGTGCCTATCGAGCATATGAACCTCAAGGAGGATGTCACTGTGATGTCCGACCCTGATGATGAAGACTTTGTGCCTACTGCTCCGGTCGAGGGGTCTGTGCCGCCGCCGTCTTCTGCCCAGAGTTTGCCGGCGAAGAAGTTTACTCGCCGAAAATAGCTTGTGCTCAAAACCGACAGGAGATCAAGTCAACCATCGGTCAAGGTTTCTCCTAAGTCCTCTGTGACTGAGTATTCCTCCCCTCCATATACTGTGCTGGATTTTATCACCGGCGAAGTTACCAGTTCCGCTAAGCCGCCTGCCGCTGATCCCCCGTCGTCTCTAGTTCGTGCTGCTACACCTGAGTTTGATACGGGTCTGTTTGAATATTCCCCTGACTCCACGTTTGATATGCCTATTCGTGATTTTGTTGCTGCTTGCAAGAAGGATAAGAAGAAAAAGAAGGTTGATGCGAAGGACGATGTTGCTTGTCCTGTTGGTACCTCTTTACCAACATCGCGTAATTCCCCGTCGGTTTCGTCCTCCCGCACTGCCTCTGTTCCCATTCCATCTCATACTCCCACGCAGTCCTCTTCAGCTGCCTGTGATCACTCAGAGTCCTCTACAGGTGCTGCTTCTTCGACCCCTGAACTCGAGGACATGGTACCCTTTTCAGAAAGATTCATCACTGCTGAGGCTGCCGAGCTTTTTGCTGCCTACCAGATCCGTCATATGATTGCTGAGAAATGAGTCCCAGTTGAACTCTTTGAGAAACACAATCTCATTGCCTATCTCCGATACAAAGGTATGTATTCCACCGTGTCTACAGCCATGCCTTTTGTACGTGATATTGTTGTCGAGTTCTTTGCCAATCATTTACCATCTATGGTCGATTTGGAGTCGGTCAATTATGGGAAGGTATTTGTGCGTGGCAAAAAATTTTCGTTCACCCCTGATTTAATTGATGATTTTTTTGGTACTAAGTCTTACCGGGGTGACTCGACTGTGGATGATTTGAATGAGGTCATCACGTTTCTGTCTGGTGGGATGGTTAATTCTTGGTTTGAGCAGCTCCCGAGTACACGTCTTTCATCTCTTCACTCTATTTTGCATAAGCTTGTCATTTGTAATTGGGTCCCCTCCAAAAATACAACTTGTGTTACGCGGCCTCAGGCCCAGTTCTTGTTTCATCTTGGGAGAGGGATCAAATTTAGCTTTGGTCAGCATGTTTTTGATACTGTAACTAAGTTTACCACCACGAAGTTCTTGGCATCGTTGTGTTTTCCTTCTTTGATTTTCAACTTGTTGGAGAATCAAGGTTTGCAGCTTAGTCCCGAGGATGTGCTCACGGGAGAGGCTGAGTGGTTTGCTTTGCGAAATCAGCACGTTACCGGTGCCCGGGTCATTGATCTACCCTGGAAGGCTCCTTTTCAGGCCAATGTTGCTAGTGGTGTTGGTACGGGCAGTCCCAACATGGTCACTATTTCTGCACAGGTTATTCGTGCGCATGTGGCCTCGATTGATTTGCAGATTAATCAGCTTAAGGCGCTTCAGAGCTCTCTCTTGGAGGCCCTTTCGCTTTCTGGGCAAAAAGGGGGAGATGTGGTGAGTGACGCGGAGAAGGATGGTGAAAATGAAGCTATGGCTGCTGATGAAAATGTTGCTGGTGAAAATGTTGATGCTGCTGCTGATAGAGATGATGCTGAAGATGCTGTTGCTGCCGAAGCCTTGGCGAGCCTTGCTCAGGAAAGGAGGAGGAAGCGATTTGAGCTCGTGATAAGGCTTTGAGGATATTGATGCGAATGCAGAAGAGGAAGAGGAAGGAAGGTGGTGAAGGAACCTCGACATCCCCTCGTCGTTTGAAGAGGGTTCGAGGTCAATAAGTTCCTTGTTAGTTTGTGTTGTTAAGTTTTTTGAACAATGCTGGTTTGTACTGTTGGTTTGAATTTTAACAACATCGGGTGTTTTGTTTAGGGGGAGTTTTCTAACTTAGTGGGAGTTAGTATGTTATTTTCGTTTGTGCTTGCGTCATAGTGTTTTGTCCAGAAAGGCAAAAGGAGGAGATTGTTGAGGAATTAATTCTTGGCAATAATTCCTATTTTTTAATTTGCCTTTCTTGGGCACAAAATATGTTAGGATACTAGATTTAGGAATATATTGTGTTTCCTAGTTTATGTTTAAGACTTTATTTGTTTTCTAGATTGTATTTAGGTTGTGTTTTAGGTATTTACCAAGTTTAGGAATTTATGTTTGTCTATTTAAGATAAGGGTTCCTAAAGCTTGGACACATTGATTTTACGCACGGATTTCTTGGAGAAGAACTACTTGGAGCCATTGATCGAGATTAACAAGCTCTTCGAAGTTGCGTGACCAACGGAGAAGATCTTGCCATTCCGGAGACAAGTATTTAGTATCAAGTTTATTGATATTTAGTTTTCATATATTACTTTATATTTTTGTATTGAACGTGAACAAGAAAGTAATATAGTTTTCGGGTTTGTACACCCAAGTTCACAAGTATTTACTTGTGAACTGAATTTGTTATCTCGTGTTCTTATCAATTAATTCCGCTGCATATTTTTACTTTACTCTGGTCGATGTTGGTAATCAGTGTTGGACTGAATTTGTTCTATCGTGATCTTATCGTTTTATTCCGCTGCATATTTTTACTTTACTCTGGTCGATGTTGGTAATCAGTGTTGGTTAACATTGAATAACAATATCGTAAAACTGAGACTTATTTTCAAAATCATAGACCTTCTAATTTTACAGGTTGTAAAACCCTAACAAAAGTTTAATTGCTTATTCCCCTATTAGTGATTGAGTTCCACGATGGTTTTTCAATTGTTTTTAGATATTATTCTAACAATAGTTCAAGAAAAGATCATGTCCACTTGAATAATTAGTTTCTTTAAAAAGAATTGATTGTATGAACATTATTCGGAGACCTACTATTGATGTATTGAATATGAAAACATAGAAAATAAATGAAAATTTGGTTGAATAATGGCGCACGTTATAATCGATACTCTACCAGAAAATATGCTTGAAAAGCAATGAAAGTCACTTACTAGTATCGCTTTTCATCTTCGAAAACATGTGTGCTTAGTAACTTGCAAGATCCAATTTTGTCTGAAATCCCGAATTGACTCTTGAAAATAAAGAAGAAAGGATGAAAACTAAGAAGAAAACAAATCTCAAATCGACGCCGGGAGGAATTGCAGAGCGTGAATAAGTTGTGTCTGCTTTGCTTTCCATGAATAATATATGGATGATGGCATGAATCACGCTGCTTTAATATGCAGATCATTGTGTCTATGTATTTTTCATTAGGGCATATTTCTCAATCATGTATAGAATTATGATTACATGGATGTTTATGTCTTATATGAGAATAAGAATATTGATAGGATTATAAGGGAATATTGAATTTTATATTTTAGGAGTATACACGAATTTCCCCTTATAATTATAGGTATTAGGGCATCACTCTTGTATGGCCGAATTAACAGATCATCCGTTAGACCAAAAATTCATACTAATACATACTTCACTCTTTTTATTTTATTTGTCGTAATTGATCATTTCACGTAGATTAAGAATGGTTTAATATTATAATTATAGATATTAAATGACCACACAATGTTTTTTTATTTATAAAGGCAAAAAATATGAATTAATATTGTAAGTGGTAAAATTAGTAAAGTGTTATTTAATTGTTCCTGGTAATGTAAAGAGTATATTAATTCGATCTTGATAATGTGAATGTGATAGATAAAGTTTGACATAATTTTTTGTAAAATGCGAGAGTAATATCCTTTTGTTTAGAAAAACTAAAAGTGTGAAATAATAAATAAATGAGTAAAATTAGTAAGTTAACATTTAATTCTTATTGAAAAATTAAAAGAGTAAATAATAATTCTTTTTAAAAATATAAATATAACAAATATATATATATATATATATATATATATATATATATCACCCATATATATATTAATACAAAATTCTCCTAACCTATGTGTCTACTTCGTAGGCTTCGTTTGACAAATAAAAAATTCTGGTGCTTCGTTTGATTATGTGTCATCCGAACCTAATATTTACCTAATTTCATACTTTTATTTTTATTGTATCTTACTTAATTTAATTCTTTTATTATATTTTTCCTTATTCAATACTTTTCTTTGATTCTCCTAATATAAAAAAAGCCATATATAAATAACAGATAAGATCTAAATTAGTTATTTTAATTAAAAGACAAACTACATATGAAATAATTTTAATTACAAAAAAGCTTTATTATGAAAATAATTAAATAAGTTTTATTGATAATAGAATTTAAAATAATTTTATTTTTGGAGTTTCAAATATTCTATATAGGTAAAATATGAGTCATTTACAATAATCTATGTATGTAACTAAATATTAGTAATGTATTCAATCTAAACATAATAATATTAAATTATATACTAATAATTAATAAACATTGATTAGACACCAGTACAATGTGATGTGGGTTGAGAGTATGACTTTTTTTTTTGAATATCTCAAAGTATATAACTAATAATTATTAACGAATTTATTCTAAATACTAATATATTAAATGATTTAATAATAATAATTAATAAAATAAATACTAGATATGGGTTTAGAGTGTGACGCCTTTTGAATTTTTGTAAGTATGTAATTAAGGTTGTTAATAAATTTAATTTAAAAATCAAATACAGAATTATTTAATTTTTATAATAATTAAATAGATTAGACATGTACAAGGGCACATGCTGATAATACATTATTTTAATTTTTTATTTTAAATTTAAAATTAAGTAATTATCACAAATACTGTTTACATTTATCTTCTGATATATTCCGTGTAATACACGGGTGTTAAACAAGTATATATTAATGCAAATCCTCCTAATCTATGTGCCTGCTTCGTTCGCTTGGATAGTAAATAATTTATATTTATAATAAAAGTTGAAATAATTTGTTTTTAAAATTTTAAATATTTTGTATAAGTAAATTATGATATATTTGCAATAATTGGAGTATGTAACTAAATATTAGTAATGAATTCAATCTAAATATAAAAAATAAATTATATAATAATAATTAATTAATATTTATTAGAAAACGACACAATGCGAGAAGGCTTGAGAGTATGACACCTTTTGAATTTTTTAAAAGTATGTAACAATAATTATTAACAAAATTAATTTAAACATAAAAATATAAAATGAGTTAATAATAATTAATTAATATAGATTAGAGACGGGTTGAAAATGTAACATCTTTTGAATTTTTATCAGTATGTAAATATAATTAATTTAAATATTAAAATATAATATTAATTAATAATTATAATAATTAATAAATTGAATAGTGCACGGATTGAGAACACATCATTTCAATTTCTTATTTTAAATTTAAAACTTTTTAATTTTCATAAATAATTTTTATATTTAGTTTTTTTATAAATCCCGTGTAATACACGGGTGTTAAACTAGTATATATATATATATATAATACGATTAAAAAAACGATACGTATGGAATATGGTACGTATGGAATAAAATGATATTATAAAATCTACCGATAACCTACCCCATAGTCCAATTTTCCTAGCAGTGGCCATCCTTTTCTTATTCATTAGACAAAGAAGAAAAGTACTTTCTGATATTGTAATGCCTCCTACAGTAACTCATGATTAATTTACCTTTTTCTTTAGAGATGGGCACAACCAAAAAGAGAGAGTGAAAGATGGTGAAAATTAATGACATAAAAAAGAATTTGGTCATGACCGTAGAAAGAGCTCCTCTCCTAATCCCAATTATTAAGCGTAGGCCAGCTTTTAAGCTGGATTTATTTACATAATAATAATGTTGAAGTTGAGCCACCTTTATCAAGGTTTATTGCAATTGTAAAGCTGCCACAAGCGTGGAAGAAGATATGAAAAGTTGGTGAACCAATGTGATTAGGATTGAATATCAATTCGTTTTGAATTTATTTTTTCCATCTATTGAACAGTGTGATTGAGTATGGGAAAAATTGAAAATAAAAGCTTATTTAATATATAAATTTCATAAAAATAATAATTGAATATATATGTAGAATTACGTGGTTGTGTTAATAATAAAGTTATATATATATTGTTACAAACTCATCCCATGTTAATAAAGGAAACATAAGACAGAAGTCCAATAACCTAAGCGAGCCCTTTGCAAAGACAATACAATACAATACTATATATATATATATATATGTTAAGGGGAAGATACCACAAAAATTCTCGACTCCTTCTTTGTGTCCACCTAGCAAAGATGCTATTCCCCCATATTTATTTCTGCAATTCTCAATTAAAATACTCATCATAATGGAATAGTCATTAATAACATTTTTTAATCCAAGTACTATCCTCACATTAATTTATGATGGTATAGAAGTTTGGTTTTTTGGTGAGCTGTGCCTGCCTTTTTCCTTTTTTTTCTTTTTTAATTTTAACCAAAGCCCCTCTCACATGGTCCCTCGTCTCGTATATCGTAAATCATAAATCCCACTTCCATTGTTACACTCCACAAAATTGTGTCTCTCCAATTCTTGTTATAGCGAAACAGAGATGTGGGATCGCAGTACAATAACATGAGCTCCCCAAGTTTTGATCACCTGAAAATCCTTCTTGCATTTGTTCTCTTATTTCGGGCCAATCTTCCGGGCTCGACTCCGACGGGATCCTCTTGCTATCTTTCAAGTACAATATCCTTAGCGACCCATTCGGAGTTCTGCAGAGCTGGAACGCCAATGACGACACGCCATGCTCGTGGGACGGAGTCACCTGCGGGCACTCCGGGCTCCGCCGACGCGTATTTCGTGTCACGGGCCTTTCGCTACCTAACTCCGGGCTTCTGGGTTCAATCCCGGCAACACTCGGCATGATCCAGCATCTCAGGACCCTCAATCTCTCCAACAACTCAATCAACGGTTCAATTCCATCCTCTCTCTTCACCGCCTCCCAGCTTCAACTTATTGATTTCTCCAACAATTTGATCTCCGGCGGGCTGCCGGAGCTCGTTGGAAAGCTGAGGAACCTCCGGCTGCTTAATCTTTCCGACAACGCCTCTCGGGCCGCCTGCCCAAGAATTTAACTACCCTTCACAATTTAACAGCCGTCCACTTTAAGTAATAATTACTTCATAGGTTCTATTCCAGGCGGGTTTAATTCGGTTCGGGTCATGGATCTGTCTTCGAACTTGATCAACGGGTCATTGCCGCCGGATTTCGGCGGCGATAATTTATCATATTTAAACGTCTCCTTCAACCGTCTCTCCGGCGAAATCCCACCGGAATTCGCAAGTAAAATCACCGAGAACGCAACTTTAGATCTATCGTTTAATAATCTTACGGGCCCGATACCAGAGTCCAATCTTTTCTTCAACCAGGACAAGAAATCGTACTCCGGCAACCCCGAGTTATGCGGCAAACCGCTGAAAAACCTCTGCCCAATCCCGTCCTCCGCCGCAACTCTGCCGAGCGCCACCGTGCAAGAAAGTTGGTGAAACCAATGTGATTAGGATTGAATATCAATTCGTTTTGAATTTATTTTTTCCATCTATTGAACAGTGTGATTGAGTATGGGAAAAATTGAAAATAAAAGCTTATTTAATATATAAATTTCATAAAAATAATAATTGAATATATATGTAGAATTACGTGGTTGTGTTAATAATAAAGTTATATATATA
>BMAC01000420.1:677299-692082 GCA_014905375.1 Phtheirospermum japonicum | reverse complement strand
GAATCTCCTCCGGCGAATCGCCGCCATACCGAAAACCATCGGCTCCGACCCAGCCGCCGCTTCTCCCGGAAACACGAATCAAGCCAAAAGAGCCGGGCTGAGGCCCGGAACAATCCTGGGCATAGTCATCGGCGACGTCGCCGGCGTCGGCATCCTGTAGTGGTATTCCTCTACGTCTACCAACTGAAGAAACGGAAAACCCTAAACGCCGCCATGAAAAAGGAAGCTTCAGAAAGCGCGAGGGACTTCGGACTGGGCCTCCTCCGAATCAGCCTCGGAAGAACACAGCTGGCTCCGGAGGCTGGACCTGCTTGAAAAAACAGAGACACGCCGCCGGCGGGAAGAGGAAAGTACCTCAGAGTCCTCCAACTCCGAGACCGATCGAGGACAGCACTGAAATGCAATGAACCAGGAGACGCGTGGGCCGAGCCGGGAACAGAAACGGGGGCCCTCGTGGACGGTTGACGGGGAAAAGGAACTTGAGCTGGAGACACTGCTAAAGGCGTCGGCGTATATTTTGGGGCCTCTGGCTCGAGCATAATGTACAAGCGGTGCTAGAAGATGGACCACGTTGGCGGTCCGGCGGGTCGGGGAGAATGGCGTGGAGAGGTTCAGGGATTTTCAGAACCAGGTTCGTATATATATATATATATATATATATATATATATATATATATATATAATATTGTGAATAAAATATTGATCAGCCATTCAATTGCTTTTTTTTTTCTTTTGATCTTCTTAATAATAACAAGTGATTGATGGGAAAATAAAAAATAGTGATTGTGTGAATATATAATAATAATCAGCAATTCAATTGCTCTTCTTTTTTTTTTTTTTAATCTTCTTAATAAGCAGGAGAAAGAATTCTTTGACGGTAAGAAATGAAATATTTCGGCAGCTATCGTCTATGTTATAATTTTTGAAAATTCATAATGAAATTAATAAAATTCATTGTGAAAATTCATAATTAAAATGGATAAAGTTTGAGAACCCCTTCAACTAGTGATCCGTCGGACTAGTAGATAGGGTAGTTCCAAGAATTGGAGGAATCTCCTCCGGCGATCGCCGCCATACCGAAAACCATCGGCTCCGACCCAGCCGCCGCTTCTCCCGGAAACACGAATCAAGCCAAAAGAGCCGGGCTGAGGCCCGGAACAATCCTGGGCATAGTCATCGGCGACGTCGCCGGCGTCGGCATCCTGGTAGTGGTATTCCTCTACGTCTACCAACTGAAGAAACGGAAAACCCTAAACGCCGCCATGAAAAAGGAAGCTTCAGAAAGCGCGAGGGACTTCGACTGGGCCTCCTCCGAATCAGCCTCGGAAGAACACAGCTGGCTCCGGAGCTGGACCTGCTTGAAAAAACAGAGACACGCCGCCGGCGGGGAAGAGGAAAGTACCTCAGAGTCCTCCAACTCCGAGACCGATCGAGACAGCACTGAAAATGCAATGAACCAGGAGACGCGTGGGCCGAGCCGGGAACAGAAAACGGGGGCCCTCGTGACGGTTGACGGGGAAAAGGAACTTGAGCTGGAGACACTGCTAAAGGCGTCGGCGTATATTTTGGGGGCCTCTGGCTCGAGCATAATGTACAAGGCGGTGCTAGAAGATGGGACCACGTTGGCGGTCCGGCGGGTCGGGGAGAATGGCGTGGAGAGGTTCAGGGATTTTCAGAACCAGGTTCGGGTGATTGCTAAATTGGTGCACCCCAACCTGGTTCGGATCCGAGGGTTCTATTGGGGCGCGGATGAGAAGCTCATCATCTATGATTTTGTTCCCAATGGTAGCCTTGCTAACGCGCGTTACAGTAAGTGTCTTTTCCTTAATCCGCTTTTTTTTTTTTTTTAATTTAGTTTTTCTCAATTTGGGAAAATAAGCATATGATATTGCCTCTTTAAAACTTTTGGCTAAATTTTGTTTTGGATTAATTGCAATTTCGACTGTGTAATTATGTGGTGTCGTATTTGCACTCTAAGAATCACATGGTAAATTAGATCCGTAACCATAAATGAGATGACATTTAATTACAAGGATTATATGTAGCAATTTTGATTCAATCAGTTATATATAACTTGTGAGATTATTATTGCAATTTTGAGCCTTATGGATTCGCTTTATTTATCGTCTATCTATCTATCTATTATTATTATTATTATTATAAAGAGTGTATAGTACCTATTAAGTGCTACTCTAGGCATTATGATTTGCTAATTAGAAGTACATTGGATTATTGTATTGTTGCTATCACCATAATTGCTAACGTTCTTGTAAGTTTTTGGGTGGGTAGTAATTCGAGTATAGATGTGGGCATTGAATTGAACCGAAGCATAGAGTACCTGATGGTCCCGTTATGCACTCACTTATTTTCTAGCCAGCCACCCACTAGCCTCCAAACTAGAACTAGTTCCACGCACACAATCAGCTCTAACATGCGCCGGGGAGAATGGGCCTAAATTAGGACGGTGGAGTTGTTGTAACCGAATCCTTGTCTTTAATGCTCCTTTCTGCATAGGCAACCATTTGCAAGTCAATTCTGTCCTGTAGCACATAAGCTGTATCTTATCCTCCGCTCACAGCGCATGATAGCGACGTTTGTGTCACGGCTATCATTCTCAGCCTAATTCTGTAAGATTACATTTAAATTTCAAATTCTGCGCTACAAAGTTACATAAAATCCAAAATGCAAACATAGGGTGATGCTAATCTTGGAAAGGGACTGATCATATGCCGTTAAAAAAACTGGCTCTTCTAGATGCTAACCTGCGCTCTTTTGTTTGTCATGGTTATATTTTTCAGGAAAAGCTGGCTCTTCACCTTGTCATGTACCATGGGAAATGCGGCTCAAAATAGCAAAAGGTGTGGCCCGTGGACTGTGCTACATCCACGAGAAGAAGCACGTACATGGCAACTTGAAGCCCAGTAACATTTTATTGGGCTTAGACATGGAGCCCAAGATCGGAGATTTTGGGCTCCAGAGGCTCGTCACGGGCGATAATAGTTCCAAGACCGGTGGGTCGGCCCGTAATTTCGGTAGCAAGCGGTCCACCGCCTCGCGTGACAGCTTCCAAGACTATGCTAGTGGGGCCACCCCAAGCCCGAGCCCTAGCGTAATCGGCGTGTCGCCCTACCACGCGCCCGAGTCGCTTCGCAGTCTCAAGCCCAACCCAAAATGGGACGTGTTCTCATTCGGCGTCGTGTTGCTGGAATTGTTAACCGGAAAAGTCGTTGCGTCAGACGAAACGGGTCCTGCGCTGGCGATCGGGGCGGCGGCCGCATCATCCGACGACGACAAGGGCAAAGTTTTGAGGATGGCTGACGTGGCGATCCGCGGCGACATGGAGGGAAAAGAGGAGCCTTTGTTGGCACTATTGAAATTAGGGTATAACTGCATTTCTCCTGTGCCACAAAGAAGACCATCTATGAAAGAGGCCCTCCAAGCACTTGAAAAGTTCCCATCTTGTTCATTTTCTTCATCATACTATTATGGCAACTAGTGATGATTAAATGGACCCAATTTGTAGAGACATGTATGTAATGTGTTGACTGACGTGTTATGATTTTTCTTAGAAATATTCTTGATTGTAATGATGATCATAGGTTTGTGCTCAAGCTAGTTGTTTCCAAGATTACCTTATTGGAGTTGATCTTTGTGTGCAGCATTTTGGCTGTGCTGATTTTTTACTGGGACCGTGTGTCTGTTTTTCTTTTTGTTAATTAATGTATTTTAAGTTTATACCATTAATTTATTAGAATAGTTTATTAATTTGTCTCATGACTGGCCGCAAGCTTGACCACGGTTTCAAAATCATCAATTTTTCGTTCCCAAAATGAAGAACTGTTATCGGAAACACTACTACAAAAAACGTCATTGGAATGAGGGTATAGACATCGGTTGTAGTAAATAATCGATGCCTAATATCGCGTGGGGTCTTTTTTATAATTAAAAAAAGTTATAGGCATCGATTGTTAAGTAAAACCGGTATCTATGGTCGCGCGGGGTTGTTTTTATAATAAATAAAAGTTATATGCATCGGTTTCACCAAACAACCGATGCCTATAATAGTTACGAAAAACTATGTGCATCGGTTGTTTAGATACAACCGATGCCTATAATAATAAAAAAAAACCCAAATTTTCATTAAAATACATTGACATCGGTTGTTAAGCAAAAACCTATGCCTATGGTCGCGCGGGTTTTTTTTTTGTAATAAATAAATGTATTATATGCATTGGTTTTACCAAACAACCGATGCCTATAATAGTCCCGAAAAACTTATGTGCATCGGTTGTTTAGATACAACCGATGCCTATAATAATAAAAAAAATCCAAATTTTCAATAATATACATTGACATCGGTTGTTAAGCAAAAACCGATGTCTATGGTCGCGCGTTTTTTTTTTTGTAATAATAAAGTTATTTGCATCGGTTTTATCAAACAACCGATGCCTATAATAGTCCCGAAAAACTTATGTGCATCGATTGTTTAGATACAACCGATGCCTATAATAATAAAAAAAATCCAAATTTTCATTAAAATACATTGACATCGGACACAACCGATACCTATAATTAACATAAAAGATTGTGTATGATATATCTTAAATTAAAAGGTGGAAATTAATTTGCAAAACATGTTAATTTTTCTTTTATTTTAGAAAACTTTTATACTTAGAATTTATAAATTGAGGAATTCATATTATTATTATTATTATTAATATTATTATTATTATTATTATTATTATTATATTTTTTAATACATATCACATTAAATGTTTCAACTTAATTTTTGTTTTTTCATACAGAGTTTGAAAAAAGGAAGATAAAAAATTTGTATTTATAGAAATCAATTTTAAATTATTAATAACCCATGTAAACACATAATTTTATCTATATAGAAATATAAAAAATGCTTTTAAATTTTTACCAGCATAAAATTTTCTAATTCCAAACACCCTTAACTTAAAAGAAGAAAGCACGATCCGCACAATATATTAGTGGAGGATCAACCACCCTTGATCTATTCTTCATCGACGGCTCGCAACAGCACAACTAACATGCTTCAAATTGCCACCAATATCTGTCAATTAAAGCCTCCGATCAAATGTACCACATTCATTTCCTACCTATTGCGTCTTGTCTTCTTTATAATCTATTTCTTTTCACCAAATCAGTAGCACACATTTTCAAAACCCAATTTCTCCAATAGCAGAAACGAAAAATGTCAGGCCGTGGAAAGGGAGGCAAAGGCTTGGGCAAAGGCAGAGCCAAACGACACCGAAAGGTTCTGAGGGATAACATCCAGGGCATCACCAAGCCGGCGACCCGTCGTTTGGCTCGCAGAGGTGGCGTCAAGCGTATCAGCGGCCTTATTTATGAGGAGACTCGCGGGTCTTGAAGATCTTTCTCGAGAACGTCATCCGTGACGCCGTCACTTACACGGAGCACGCTCGCCGAAAAACCGTGACGGCGATAGATGTCGTGTACGCTCTCAAGAGGCAGGGGCGTACTTTGTATGGTTTTGGTGGTTAATTAGGATTATTAATTTCTTTGTAAATATTTCTTTAAGTGTCGTTTATTAGGTTTTACTGTTGTAATGATTAGGTTCTCGTATGTGTACCCGCATCTAAGTTTCCAAAAAATTAAATCAATTTTTTCAACTTCATCTAATTTGCCTATTTTTCTTGATCTTCTGGTTATCTTTATTGTAACTTATTGTTGTATATTCTTTCATTTGAATGTTTGATTTGCTTTTGACTCAGAAACTGTTTAATTTTATCTTATCAGATACTGTTGATTTTGTGCTTACTTTGGGGAATCTGTAATTTTAATGTATTGATTGGGCTTGAATATGCTTGATTCTCAAGCTTGCTCATGTCACAATTACTACATTCTTTTTAATTTTAAGCACTTTTTGCATGATCCTCAATCTTAATCTGTGTTTATACATACACATTAGGCATCGGTTGTTTAACAAAACTGATGTCTATAGCTACACATTAGACATCGGTTGTTTGACCAAAATCGATGCCTATATCTACACATGAGGCATCGGTTATGGTCAAACAACCGATACCTATGTCTATTATAGGCATCGGTTGTAAAACTGATGTCTAAAGTCCAGGTTATAGGCATCGGTTTAATAGGTATCGGTTGTAAAACCGATGCCTATTAGTAAAAACAACCGATGCTGTTGGGAGTCTTCTGTAGTAGTGAAATGTGCCAGGTGGTCATGGTTCCGAATTCGGGACTATTGACTACAATATAAGTTGCAACCTTTTTTTTTAACGAGAAAAAGTGATAATTTTGTTTATCTTGCTCCCGTAGTATATTATTATTATTATTATTACAACTACAATTGATGATTATAACTAAACTTATACGTTATCTCATCTCACAACTTAAAACTTAATTAAACACAAACCCAAAAACAAAGGGCTGAACTTAGTAAATGAAAGGAATGAAAAAATTAATTTACATTTAAATTGTAAAAGAGACCACAAACTAGACGCATATATATATGATTATAGTATAAATTTGTTTCATGCAGTGTCGCTTGGTTGATCGGTTGGGCATTGATATTGGAATATACTATAGGAGGTTCAGCAGTTGCTTGTTGAATATCCCCTAATCTGGTACATTTCACTCTCCGTGTTATTTTTCGATGTCATTAAGTCTCTATGTGTGTGCAGAAATATGTTTTTTTTTTCCTTCTTACTTTGGCATGCAAATTCTGATTTTATAAAATTGACATGACAAGTATTTTCTATTTTTTCATTTTCTTCTTATGTTAATGATGTTTAATTGAACTTTAATTTGTTATTATTTTATATTGGGTTTTGCTGGTGTTGTTATTTCCTTTTCAGTGATGGGTTATTTTGCTGTGGCCTATGTAGCTTGGTTATGTTATGCAAAACTAATTGCCATTTGTTGGTATAAGTTTGTGAATTAATTACCCATGTTCTATTTCTAAGTGGTATGCTGTAAAGATTCCAACGTTTTGTTACTGATGGTATGAAAAGCTATATACATTGAAGTATCTAGAAATTGATTTTTTTAAGGAAATTTTTTTTTTTCTCCCCAGTCAATGCATTTTTTTTTTCACTTTGTCTTCGAAGTATTTTTTGTTCCACTTTGCCCCTTATTAATGTACAATAATTTTTGACGTTGCCCCCCAAACTTTATTTCCGGCGGAATATTTCTTTTAGATTCCATCGACGGGCATCTGGGGACAAAGTGAAAGAATTTTATAGTTTGGGGGGTAAAATGCAAAAAATCTTATAATAGGGGGGTAAATTAAAATAATATAAATATTGAATTTTATACAAATAATAATATCGAATGATAATTTTATTTTTCGTATCATAATATTATAATGCATATACGAAATACACCTTTATTTTTTTGTTCAATCATAATACATAATAATGTATTATTGTGTTACTTAGCCTAATAATTTACATAATACTTAGTCACGTGTTTCATATTTAATAATATAAAAGTTTTATTGACAATATTTATATTTAGAAAATTATAAATATTAATTGGAAATCTATGGGTTTTTTTCTAAATTGGAATTGTATTGACAACTTTGTGTGTGTGTGTGAGTATAAGATAAAAATTATATATTTTTTTCAAATAAAAATTTTTAAAACAAAAATTTAATATTTATATTATTTTAATTTGCCCCCCAAACTATAAGATTTTTTGTACTTTACCCCCCATACTGTAAAATTCTTTCACTTTACCCCCCAAATGCCCGTCGATGGAATCTAGAAAGAATATTCCGTCGAAAATAAAGTTTGGGGGGCAACGTCGAAAATTATTGTACATCAGAGTGCAAAGTGGAACAAAAAATACTTTGGGGGCACAGTGAGAAAAGCTGCATACATTGGGGGGCAAAAAAAATTTATCCCTTTTTTTTAATGGGTATTAAAAGGTGTAGTTTTGTAGGTCTATGATTATTAAATAAGTATCACTAAATAGATGTTAAGTCTGGTGTTAGTAACACCGGAATTGACACTAAATAGTATTTAAATAATAAGCAGCGAAATAATTCATAAGAATAAAAGAACACAACAATTAATTTCGTTCGTAAGCAACGTGCTTACGAACTGGGTATACAAACGCGAAAACTATATTACTTCAATTTGTTTAAGATCAAATACAAAAATCATAAAGTAATATATGAAAAGATTAGCATCAACACTTGATACTAAATACTTGCAGCCACTCTATGATGATTTTTTTCGTCGGTTACGCAACTTCAAAGATGTATGAATCATGGATCGCGGCTTCAAGTTTTACTTGTACTTGTGTTCCCTGCTGCGTGAAACTCGTGATCTTTAGACGGCTGCTTCTATGTTAAATAGACAAGAATCCCTACCTTAATAAATAAGCTAACTAACCTAAACTCTATTCCAGGAAACAAAATAAAAATCAAATATAGTTTCTTAATATTTTAGCCCAACAAAGACAAATATTAATAAAATAAAAATAAGATAATTATCGTGAATAACATTCCCAGCAAAAAGATTGAAATAAAAATAAGATAATTATCGTGAATAACATTCCCAGCAAAAAGATTGAAATAAGGATGAAATTTTTTTATAACCTGGATTGAGAATTCATAAGAAAGTTAGAGGGGACTTTATTAACATATGTATGAGTGGGGAATACACGTAATAATCTTTGCTTCTTTTTATTTTTCTATGGCTACTGTCTATGTGGTTCCTATTTTCTGATTTAGAGTCTTATACTGTGTTTTATTGCCATTAATAAAAAGAAAAAGACTACTCATCTCTGAAGAGTAGAGATCTAGAGTGGTACTTTTTCAGCCCAGTGGACAAGAAGTACGGAAATGAGTCCCGGCTAAATCGTGCCACCTAGAAAAGATATTAAAAAGCGACAGAAAAAGGTAGATTCGTTCGTTTATAATACCCTAAACCTATAACTGTTCGTGATATAATTAATTAACTAATTTATCGTTCAGGCTATTTTGAGTTGGCAGAGGAGAACAATGGAGATGATGTATAAAGATATCATTAAGGCGCTTCAAGCTAAGGGAATCGCAGAGGACCCAAGGAACTACTTGACGTTCTTTTGTCTTGGTAATAGAGAGGTGAAAAAGAGTGGAGAGTATGAGCTATCCAAAAGCCCGGAGCCTGACACGGATTATTTGAAAGCTTAGGAGGCTCGTTGGTTTATGATATATGTTCGTGCCAAGATGATGATAGGTATGAATTGCACTTAATCTTTTCCCTTCTATTATTTCGCGATAATTATAAAAATTATCCATGAGATTGGCTTATTGCAAATATATAATTATTATATTCCAAAATTACTAATAAATTTGGGGGCTCGAAGTTCAGTTTTATCATCTGTTCTAGGCGCTCGCCTAGGCCCCGCCTAGGCGTTAGGCGCTATCAATCCGCCTACAATTTTCAAAAATCGACCAAAAAAATCGTCGGGCGCCCCAAGCGCCTCCTAGAAGCCCTCGACGCCCAAGTCGGCGCCTAGACGCCATACCAGTTTTTTTTTTTTTTAATTTTTATGGCCTGAAACGACGTCTTTTTTGGGCCTATTTTTTGATTATTTTGATTTTTATGTTATGGTACATTTATTTGGCTAATGAACTTATGGATCTATGTTGTTTTGGACTTTGAATCCAACAATAGCTTTAAACTTGTGAATTGTAACTTGTGATTATTACTTTTAGTTTTGAATTGTCATATACTATATTTTGTTGTAGGTAGTATGTTGAACTATTAAATGGCTGGATGTAATATTGTAAATCAGGGTATTTATTCTCAAATTCTAAACCCCGCCTAGGCCGAGCGCTGGCATGACGCCCAGCAGCCGCCTAGCGATTTTTAGAACACTGGTTTTATCTCAATTTAGGGCCTAGTTTTTCAAAGTTCTTGATTCGGGGCTCAAATTTTTTTTCCTGTTTAGTTGGAGTTAATTGGCATGTGTATGTTGGAATATTATGATCTGAGGTGAAATTTATTAATTGCAAATTAGGTTCCATAATTCCCCTCGTTTGTGAAATTATGTTGTTCTGATTCGTGGATAAGCCTTCGACGTTTCTTAGAAGTCGGTTGTTTTAGTAAACTATAGCATTTTGAATTTAATGATTTACTCGAATCGGTGAGTATTGGGAACGAGTGCATTAAACAAAAATAGCTTAACTTTAGAAATCTGACTGAAAATTAATATTTGTTGATACAAATTAGAATGGTTTTATTGTTTATGTTGCTTGCCAATGATGCAATATTTTTCGTCTTGACTTTAAATTTAATCTGCCGAAATTATTTTTGCTTAGTTACTTAATAGTTGAGCGAAAATTTCATTTCTGCATAGATGCATAACTGAATTATTTTCTATTAGGGGTTTATTTATATTTTATTTGACATGGGTTATGCTTTCTGTTGTGCCTGCAGTTGTTGGTTTTGGAAAGAAGAGAGGCAAAACTCATCCGAGAAGTAGAGTCGAAGCATCAATGGATGATATAGGTGAATGAACGTTTGGAATGTGGATTAATCAGTTTTGTTATGTCATAGTATTACCAGTTACTTTATTAAACTTTTGGCATTATTCTGGGGTTTTGACGATGTGTTGAACATTTTTATTACTCAAGGATGATTATAATTGAGTTGAACTGATTTTGTATGAGCTATGGTAATTTGCCTTTTGCGATCTGCGTACTGATGTATGTTTTGTTTAGTTGGAGTTATTAATAACAAATTAGGTTCCATAAATTCCCAAAAAAAGTTGGCGTATTTTTGGTGGCACTTCCAATTTAACAAGCGTCACCCGAATATTGTTATTAGTGGCGCTTCCAAGTAATAAGTGTCACCCGAATCTTGTTATTGGTGGCGCTTCCAAGGTATAAACGCCACCCGATTTCTATTATTGGTGACACTTCAAAGGTATAAGCGCCACCCGATTTCTGTTATTGGTGACACTTCAAAGGTATAAGCGCCACCCGATTTCTGTTATTGGTGGCGCTTCAAAGGTATAAGCGTCACCCATTTCTGTTATTGGTGACGCTTCTAATTAACAAGCGCCACCCGCTTCTGTTTTTAGTGGCTTTTCAAATTAATAAGCGCAGCGCTTCCAACCTAATTTTACCATTATTGGTGGTGCTTTAAAGATGACAAGCGCCACCCGCCTTTTCTTAGTGGCGATTTGAACCGCCACCCATACTGTTTTGACTTTAAACGTCGCACGAATTAGTGGCGGTTCAAAAGTACCAGCAATAGTGAAACCACATACTAGAGAACTATGAGAAACATATATAACTTAATTATGATTAAGAATAATTATATGAGAAATATTCATAGAAAACATTTAAATTCAACGAATGTTGACAAAAAAGAATATTTAACTGCCGATTATGATTATGATTTGGAACTGCCGTTCCACAATTTTTAAATAAAGGAGCAGAGCTGTAACACTAGACTACTAACCTTAGGCCTCGTTTGGGAGCAAGATTCGATTACATGAGATAACACGCATGAACCGATTATTTCACTATTTCACAATTAATATTGTTCTTGCTTGGGAAGTAAGATTCCCTTTCCTTATCGGTTGCCCATAATTTATGTATCTTATTTGCTATTGAAGATTGAGACAGATATAACTTGCGAATGACAAAACTACCCAGTCCTCCTTTGTACATGGCTACTGACACTACTGCAAAACAGCACTTTAACGGCGGTTTTTTTGAGCTTTTAACGGCGGTTTTTGAACCGCCTTTATATCGACCGCCGTTAAATTTTACGGCGGTTTTTAAAAACCGCCGTAAAAAATCATGAATTAACGTTTTTGATAACGGCGGTTTTTGAACCGCCGTAGAATGCAGTGTTTTTACGGCGGTTTTCTAAATATACCTTCTAGAAAGCCTGTTTTCCAGAACAGACAATTTACGACGGTTATGGGAAATACCTTCTAGAAAGTAGTAAAAAAAATAAAAAAAAAAGAAATAAAAATACAAATTAAATGCAAATACAATTATAAAAAAATAATACTCCGGTGAAACACACAAAAACAGCAACAGATAGTTGAAATCCCCAAGAATGAAAACACAGGCAAAGATTTTAAAAGTCAGCTCAATGCTAATTGACACAAGATAAGAACCGGAAATAAAGAATTGAAGTTACTCATCGATCATTCATTATTATTGCAATATCAAATAAATTTACAGCTGCAAACAATTCAATATCTGAGATCACCAAAAATAGATCCAACCAAGAACTAGCCATTAACCTTTTTACAACCTTTCCCAACCAAGTCACAATAGAAGGGCCCGAAACACACACTTAGGCGAAACCGCCTTCAACAGAAGTCTGGCGGTATCTTCCTGTTAGTTATTGAGTGCCCTGTCAGATACATGGAAATAATACTAGTAGTCTGTCCAAGAGCCCAAAACCTCCTCAATTGTACATATCATTTATTCTCCACTAACTATTCATGCAATGTGGTTAAATCGACGAATAGGGAAGAAAAAGATGTAATTAAAAATAAATAAAATTTTCTTAAAATGGGCGATTTGTACTAGCTAGCTGAGGTTGATTCTTTTCTACACATTCAGATGGCTGTTGGGGCCCACAAGCAGCAGTGCACGTTTTGCAAGCCGGAGGAGGAGAAGAAGGGTAATCTGAAACACTAATCAGAAATGTTCGTTGCCGCTCCTCATTGGCGGCCATAGATAAGGAAACCAAGAATCATCTGTTTTTCAAGTCATCATATATTTATCTTAGACATTCGCACAACAAAGCCGGATAAAAAAGGTGAAACAAAAAATCTGAAGCCAAAACCCCAACTACACATTAGTTTCAGTTAATTAAGTATATATATATATATAAAAATTTTAACTCCAAGACTCCTTTGTAGCTTAAATGGTACCCCTTACTTTTTTGCAAGTGTGTTTTTATTAAAAGAAAGTATTTTTTATTAGCACGCTGTAATTTATGCAATAACGAAAAGAAAATCAATAGTAGACATGGATTTTATTATGAGAAGTTGGATTAAAATCGAACCATCACTGTGTACTGCCTTAAGCTGAAACATCCTGGTGCCTTGTGGTCCAGAAGCTGGAAACGAGCACGATACGGACCGGCGCTTATGATTTACGGCGAGTGATGAGTTATACCAAGGACCTTTCACAATAGGCTCGCCGATAGCTTCGATTATCGCCTGGTTCTTACTGGCTTTCTCCATGGCTTGCTGCAACAGCGTAAAGTTATTACCTACGCGACCACTAAATTTATAAAGTACACAATGATGAAACACCTTCACAAGGTATGAATCATAATATTAAGGGATAATTACAAAAACCACCCCTAAGGTTTGGAGTATTTACCAAAAAAAAAAAAATCTTCATAAGCAAAATCCATTTCGAATGCCGCTTTACATTCATAAAATTTACTGTTTCCCCCTTGAATTTTAGGGGGAATCAAACCTGGAGGTGTCTCTTTTTTTTTTTCCTGTAATTTTGAAACTTCTTTGGTCATTTTGTAATTATCACTAATAATTATGTCAAGCAGCCTTGGAGACTTAAACATGCATATTATAGTGCCTTGCTAGTTCAAAAAATGTGTGTATATACCGATCGTTGAATCAGCAATTCAATAATTTGATTCAATTAATTTGGAAAAACCTTAGTGATCAAAAAGGATTTGAAAAATGTTAATTTCAATTCAGATTAATTTCAAATATGAACTCATATGGGATCACAATACTATTGTACACTCTACAACAACACCATGTCAACACTTCAAGAGCAAAACAAAACAAAACTTTTGCCCCACCCATACGTAAAAATATTATCAAAAATAAAGACAGACTTGATAACATCATTCATGTTTGCAATATATACTCCACGACTCTATTCTATTCCTAAAATAATCTAACTCTATAAATTGAATTTTTAAAAAGAATTCTCAGTTCTGGGCAAACATATATTCACTGAAGAGAGAACGGAATTCAATAAATGTAAACCGAATTTAACCTGTCCATGGTAAATGAGGAGATCGTCAAGCGCACTCAAAGCGAGGACACCACCTGTCAAACCCATATCTCTGGGTGAAATGACTGCAAGCTTTTACTATTTTACGCATATCTCTGGAAACCTATACGTAATTAGAAGAGATAATAAATGAGGTCAGAATTATAGACAAAATAAGATCTTATTTATTGGTGCCTTAAGAGCTCATGCAAATGACCCTTTTTAGGTTTGGCAAAAAAAGAAAAATATGCAACTATACAAATTACAAAACCATCCTTGAGGTTACACGCGTCTTACATTTTTCACCTGCCGTAAAGAGCTAACGTAAATTGCTAACATCATCAAATGTTTTTACAATTGCATCTCAACTTTTCTAATTATTACAATAACCCCAAATTTTTGTTTTACATTTCACATTTACATGCCTAAATTTTTCGAAGTATAACAAATAGCCAGACCACTTGACGATCTCCTCATTTACCATGGACAGGTTAAATTCGGTTTACATTTATTGAATTCCGTTCTCTCTTCAGTGAATATATGTTTGCCCAGAACTGAGAATTCTTTTTAAAAATTCAATTTATAGAGTTAGATTATTTTAGGAATAGAATAGAGTCGTGGAGTATATATTGCAAACATGAATGATGTTATCAAGTCTGTCTTTATTTTTGATAATATTTTTACGTATGGGTGGGGCAAAAGTTTTGTTTTGTTTTGCTCTTGAAGTGTTGACATGGTGTTGTTGTAGAGTGTACAATAGTATTGTGATCCC
>BMAC01000420.1:664411-677274 GCA_014905375.1 Phtheirospermum japonicum | reverse complement strand
CTAATATGTCAAATACAGACAAATTTAAGGGGTATTTGTGATTTAAAAAAACATAACTGGCATTTTCTAAAATTAGACTAAACCACAGAGATAGTTTTTGTAATTTATTCAAGTAGTGTGTTTAAATTATAACCAATGTCTCTTACATTATTATAAGAAGGGCTTCAAAGAGAATTTGGAACAATTTCACTCCTTTGTCAACTATGCAGAGTGAAGCAAATCATCAGTTCACATGTATCTAGTATCATCTTACGTTCATATCAATCAGATTGAATTTGAAATTCTACAACCACCAATTTACCTTAGAATCAATTAGCTTACTTTCAGATTCAGTATTTTTGGAATAAATTACCTCATTATCATGCAAAGCATGAACCAGCTGCAAGTGGAGTTGGATAAGATTAAACGAAAAGATGGGATATTGGTGCAGCAACTAATAAAAAAAGTTCTAAATTCTCGCACCTTGATAAGTTGTTCATCATTCCAGGGGCCCTTATTAGATCCTAGACATCCACCTTCATTTGGGCACGAGCAGGTCCCACCCAGAAAATCTGGTAATTGACTGTTTAAATCGAAAGTTAAATATATAATATATCAGAAAAAAGAGAAATACTTTGCGACAATCAAGCAGGAAGAAGACACCACCTAGCGTCTATGACTTCCAATAGCTTATTCTGGAATTTTGTACCTAAAACCTGATTAGTAATGACCTTTGTTAAAATGGATACGGTAAGGTCACACTTGAAAACATAAATAATACCAGGGGACTCAAATTAGAAAAGGGGAACTTGTTCAGGTAAATTAAAAAAAAAAAAAAAACTATGTCAACAACCAGCATTTCTCGCCGGCAGAACAAGAAACCCGGATAGTTACCCCTACCTCAAAGATCAATCACACGGGACAGCTTCTGAATGCGGTTCAACAAGAAATCCCCCTCCTTGATGGCGGATTGGTAAAGAGCATTTTTCCCATCAGGACGATTGGTTTCTAATACACTCGCAACTTTGTCTATCTTGCAATGTAGCCTTTCCTGCTGCGATAAAACGACACAGCTCCCTGTGACCAAATAAAGAAAATACTTTATTGTTTAAGAAAATACTTTATTGTCTAAGACACATAACATTTTAGTTTTAATTCTACTTACAGATCAATGAAATCAACAGTAACTCCAAATGCTCTAGCCATAGCTTCAATGGTTACACTCTTGTAGGATTCCAGAAACTGGGAATAAACTACAGGTCTTATCTCCCTCATGAAGTAACGAAAGTGCGGGTGCAAGTAGCGATCCAGCTTAATATGCTCAGTCAAACCAGCTTGAACAACAAAAGCAGGAAAACGTTGAAACATGTATGTATATAAATAACATTTTGTAGCTTTGGGTAAATAGAAATATTTGAACTTACCAAAAGCGGTAAAAAATGATTTATATTGTCAATCGTATAGGGAGTTCAAAGAGTCTGACAAGTGTGGGATTTTGTCAATAACAGTCAATATCTTTGGGGCATCCACTACCTGCGACATATCCAAACCACATAACAAATGTTGTAGAATTTCCAGACTTATCAAACAAGAAGTTTTACAAAAACAACAAAAAAAATAGGAAACCCTTAAAAACTAAACTTTATAAATAAAAAAATGAAAAATAAAATAATAAATCCTAAAAAATTGTAGAAACCATAAAAAAAAACACTAAAAATCCTAAAGAATCGTCAAAACCCTAAAAAATAAAAACAACAATCTACAAAAACTGGAAAACCCTAAGAAAAACTAAACTAAATAAAAACTAAAAAAGAACCCTAAAAACAAAAAACTAAACTAAAAATCCTTAAAACTCTTAAAAACTCTGAAAACAGGAAAAAACCCTAAAAAAACAAACTAAATTAAAACTTAAGAAAAGAACCTAAAAAACTAAAAAGATAAACTAAACAACTAATATTTGGCTCTGCCTAACGTATAGAACCGTTAGGCTGGCCTAACATAAGTTTTTGTGAACAAGAACACTTTAGAAGAAAAATAATAGTATACCTTTTGTTTAAGGGAAACCCTATCCAATGATATAATGCTCGTAAGGACAGTGTAAAATATAAAGGTGTCATACGAGAAGAGATCATAAGTCGTGAAAGTCAAAATAGAATCAAGGAAAAGACTTGATGCTTTCTTGAAGTTACGAGTCGGACATGCAGAGTAAGCCCTCGTACACCTTCAAACGGTTCTTTCTCCTCCCAGTCACCACCCTCTTCAAACAAGCTGTAATATTGCAAGTGAGGATTAAATGCTCAAAAAAAGAAAAAAAAACACCAGTAAATAATATATTGAAAGAACCACATATTCGACCCTTACGCTTTCGCTTTGTCGATGCCTTTTTAAGATAAGATCAAAGTCCATGTGGAAGAAACCAATCTGTAGTGTGTAGAATACCAAATCCATCTTTTGTCCAACAGCAACAGTTTTGGTCTCTGTTACCTTGAGTTGTTCCAGAGCCTTCTTCTGAATGTATAGATTGCCGACCTGATAATTAACACTACTGCAGAAACAGGAAACGAAGGCGCCTGATTAACGGCGGTTCTAGGAAAACCGCCGTTAAATTTGTTTTTACGGCGGTTTTCCATAAAATCGCCGTTAAATGTATGTTTTAACGGCGGTTATCTAAAAACCGATGTTAAATCAATCTGTTAACGGCGCTTTTCTGGAAACCGCCGTAGAATCTACGGCGGTTTTAAAAAAACTGCCGTTAAAATTTCAACATTCTACGGCGGTTATTTGAGAACCGACGTAAAACTGGAGGCCAGTTGCATTTAATGTCGGTTTTAAAATAACCGCCTTAGAATGTTGAAGTTTTAACGGCGGTTTTCTTAAAACCGCCGTAGAATGTATATATTAAATAAAAATAGAAATCACAAAATCCAAAGCCACGTCATGGATCCTGGTGCTCGTTGATCTTCTGATCTCTACCGTCCAATCAAAACAAATCTCTTGATCTCCACCGTCCATTCAAAACAAATGTATTGACCGACCCCCTTCCTTCTTCTTTCCCTCTTCGTCTCCATCCTTCATCTCTCTGTCACACACACTCACACACTGAGAGAAGATGAATCAACACCATGAGCCCAGCCCAACCCAATCCCAATTTGTGATCGAAGCTTCAGTGGAAGAATCCATGGCCCAATCAAAGAACCTCCCCTCCGTCCCTCACCTCCTCCCCCACCTCGTCCCCTCTGCCCAGTCCTTAGCCCGCCCTCCGATCTCCAACTACCACGTCGGCACCGTCGGCCTAGGCTCCGA
Source organism: Phtheirospermum japonicum (assembly GCA_014905375.1). Taxonomy (NCBI): domain Eukaryota; kingdom Viridiplantae; phylum Streptophyta; class Magnoliopsida; order Lamiales; family Orobanchaceae; genus Phtheirospermum; species Phtheirospermum japonicum. The sequence continues at coordinate 673,992 of BMAC01000420.1, read as the reverse complement.
CGGCCGCGTATTCGTCGGCGTCAACCTCGAGTTCCCCGCCTCCCCCTCCACCACCCCGTCCACGCCGAGCAGTTCCTCCTCACCAACCTCTCCGTCCACCGCTGCCCCCGCCTCCTCTCAGTCGCCGTCTCCGCCGCCCCTGCGGCCACTGCCGCCAGTTCTTTCAGGATCTCCGCCACTCCTCCTCCCTCTAAATCCACATCACCGACGAGGATAATCGCGTCCATCAAAATCCCGATCGCGTAGAAAGTCATGAAATCACATCACCCGATTTTAAGCCCTTATTCGAGTTTCTATCAAATCCCACACCACCACTACTGGTTGTCCAACGGTGAAGCCACCACCACTGACAAAACCCAAGGTGTGTTTCAATTAGAAGGTTTTTTATATGTGTATTTTATATATCGTATTTAATTAAAAAAATTATTGGTCTGAATTGTATGAGTCGATCAATATAATATCTTGTAAAAAAATTTGCGACAAAGGATTTAGGGGCTAGGGTTTCATTTCTATTCGATTTTTTTTTAATTTTTTCTCTTTCAATTTACTGCTTGATAAACCAGTAGTTTGATGTGCAAGTGAGTTGTCATACACATAATTAGGGAATCTCGGTTCTGGAATGATGGGTAATTAATTTAACCATGGGTTGAAGGGAATTATTTAAATTTTAATATCTTGCTTCAAAATCATGTTTAGGGGTTTTGAAATGAATTTTTTTACTAGCAGTATACGCATTTCTTCTATGCAATTCAACAGCTGTGATAAGTTTTTGAGAGATTGAAGGATTCAGGTCCAGGGCTGAAGATGAGCACACACACGACCTGATAAGTGTAGAAATAATACTAAATTTATTTGACTGGAACTTCTTGCTTCTGACTGTAGTCTGTATAAAACATGGAAATAATTACAAAAAATACCTGAGGTTTGTTGTATCTACAACAAACCCAATGAACTTTGAAAATTACAAAAACCACCCTTTAGGTTTGATTCCATTTACATTTTGCCCCACCTAACCTGACGGAATTTATTGACGTCATCAAATATAGTAAAATCACCCTCAAATTTTCAAAATATTACAAATGACACCAAATTTTTCCACTCAAAGCGACACCACCTGTCAAGCAAATAAGTGCCCCCGACACTATTTTACGACCCCACAATTGCCCTTCTCCTTCTCTTTCTTGTCCCACAACCGCTGCTCTGTTCTTCAGAAAAGATGTTAACCTTCGTCCCACCATTCCTTCCCTATCGGCAAATGAATCGATAGGGTTTTGAGTTTTGAACCGTGAGGTGGTTTTTAAAGCTTAAGCAACAAAAAAATCAACTAATGATCCATTAGACTTGGTCAGACGAATCTTCAACTACAATCTCGACAAATAAAGTCCAAATACAAAGTTAGAATTGATATGCAACACAAACAACAGAGTACAAGTATCCGACAGGGCACTCAATAACTATTTATACGAATACCCGCTGTACGGCGCGTGTGCCTTGTTAGCAGCTTCCAACGCGGATTCCCTCAAGAGGTTCTCATTCCTTTCATAATTTCTGCAATTCCCGTTGACTCGATTATTGCCCCAGATTTCGTTCTCGCTGTCTAAATGTACGTCGTCGTTTTGGGGCACTAGATCCAACCCGTTGTCATGATGCTCGAGAAGAAGTGGAGTCTCTTGATCTAGCAGATCGTGGGGGCCAGATGGATTTGATAGAAACTCGAATAAGGGCTTAAAATCGGGTGATGTGATTTCATGACTTTCTACGCGATCGGGATTTTGATGGACGCGATTATCCTCGTCGGTGATGTGGATTTAGAGGGAGGAGGAGTGGCGGAGATCCTGAAAGAACTAGCGGCAGTGGCCGCAGGGGCGGCGGAGACGGCGACTGAGAGGAGGCGGGGGCAGCGGTGGACGGAGAGGTTGGTGAGGAGGAACTGCTCGGCGTGGACGGGGTGGTGGAGGGGGAGGCGGGGAACTCGAGGTTGACGCCGACGAATACGCGGCCGTCGGAGCCTAGGCCGACGGTGCCGACGTGGTAGTTGGAGATCGGAGGGCGGGCTAAGGACTGGGCAGAGGGGACGAGGTGGGGGAGGAGGTGAGGGACGGAGGGGAGGTTCTTTGATTGGGCCATGGATTCTTCCACTGAAGCTTCGATCACAAATTGGGATTGGGTTGGGCTGGGCTCATGGTGTTGATTCATCTTCTCTCAGTGTGTGAGTGTGTGTGACAGAGAGATGAAGGATGGAGACGAAGAGGGAAAGAAGAAGGAAGGGGGTCGGTCAATACATTTGTTTTGAATGGACGGTGGAGATCAAGAGATTTGTTTTGATTGGACGGTAGAGATCAGAAGATCAACGAGCACCAGGATCCATGACGTGGCTTTGGATTTTGTGATTTCTATTTTTATTTAATATATACATTCTACGGCGGTTTTAAGAAAACCGCCGTTAAAACTTCAACATTCTAAGGCGGTTATTTTAAAACCGACATTAAATGCAACTGGCCTCCAGTTTTACGTCGGTTCTCAAATAACCGCCGTAGAATGTTGAAATTTTAACGGCAGTTTTTTTAAAACCGCCGTAGATTCTACGGCGGTTTCCAGAAAAGCGCCGTTAACAGATTGATTTAACATCGGTTTTTAGATAACCGCCGTTAAAACATACATTTAACGGCGATTTTATGGAAAACCGCCGTAAAAACAAATTTAACGGCGGTTTTCCTAGAACCGCCGTTAATCAGGCGCCTTCGTTTCCTGTTTCTGCAGTAGTGTGAATTGCAAAAAAAGATTGACTGTTTTATGAACCCATGCGTCAAAGTAGGCCCATTTCGCAATTTGCCCGAAATACAAAATCATTTGAAGAAGAAAGCAAAAGCCCAAAAAAAAAAAATATGTTGAGAAGCAATTTATTCTTTACCAGACGATCGGAAATGGAAAGAGATCAAGAAATCTAAGAGGAAATTTAAAAAATGATGGGTCTTACAAAATTCAATTCTAAAATTTATACCTCACGAAAATAAGTAAAAATCACCTTATATAATTAGTCAGATCCGAAATTGGGTCAGTATAGATTAGGCCATGATTTCTGAAGTTAGACACTCCTGATTTCATATTTAAAACTAAGTAATCTCATTAGCCGTAAAAAAAAAATTTGAAATGAAAAATAAAAATCACAGTATCCATACCTGATTTAAGGTTAGACATGGCGGTGCAAAAGTAAGAAGTGGGTATACGAAAGTGAGAGAAACATGCCTTATCATCAAAATGGGGTAATTAAGTAACTTATATACACTATTTAGGGTAATTATGGTAATTCGCACATACTAACATGTAATCAGTACAGCGCCGGGGGAGGCAGCGATTGCTTGTCGGGGATTTGCAAGACTTAAATCGCGAGCCGACTGATTTGCTTGGATTTGAATCATAAATGACAAACAATAAATTAATGGATATTATAAACCCTTATCTTATCTTGCTATATCTGGGTTGACAAACGAGCCCTTAAAGGACAATTCCAATTTTATATTTGGAACTAATGACCCCAATCCGTTCTCAATTTGATTGTATTTCGCCATATATAATTGGCCGCCAATTTTGAGTGCCAAATTTTTGAATACACTACTCTCAATTTTCCTGGGCCATGGGGCCATATTATTTAATTCAATTTGACACTTGAACTACATTTGATCTCCAAAGAATAAGTGGGGTCAGCCCATTACTTCATGTCAGTCGGATGATCAGCAACTTAACTCTATGATTTTTCACGAAGAAAAAACAAAACTTACCTCACTATAAAAGTATGAATCACATCAACCTATGATTATTGTAGTTGAATATATATTTGAATTCAATTTCCCAACAAAAAAACATGCTTTTTATTCAAAGATTCAAAACAAAATTAATTTCAATTGATATATCATAGGTCCGGATTTATGTTGCATTATAGATCCTAATAAATAAAAAAGACGACGGCTAAATATACGAGACATTAACGATAAATATAACATTTTGAACTCATATTCATTACTAATTTATTGACGGTAATCAATGCGTCTACATGCATTATGCACACGAGTGCATGATATAAATTATCAATAAATTTACTACAAGGGGCAGAGCCGTGTCAAGGGTTGGAGGTGGCTTTAATCCGATGTTAATTTCATTTTTTCTGTATATTATATATATTCGAAAAAACAAAAAATGAGTTTATGTTGAGATGGTATACCGTGCACACGGGTGCAATTAGCATGGTGCACCCAATTCTGTGTGTGATGGCATATGTATATTTTGGGTGATGATATGTGTATGTTATGTGTGATAATATATGATTGTTATATGTGATTAATATAATTATTGACAACATGAACATCCATCATCACACAAAACATACATATATCATTGCAAAAATTATTTATATATCATCGCACATAACATACTTATACTATCACATAGAAGGGGTCGGAATCACCGCACTTTTACACGCACACAACATTTATATACCATCGTACAAAATATTTATATACTTTTGCACAAAACATATATATACCATCTCATATAACATGTATACACCATCACACAACTTTCAGGTATATAAAAATATTCATATATCATCGCACATAACATTCATATACCATCGCACAAAACATACATATATCACCACACATAAAAAAAAAAAAGTGTGCATGTGCACCCGTGTGCATTTAATAAATTATCTTATATTAACCCAGCCTATGTTAATTTTATATTAACTCAAATTCATTTAATTTATTAGGCCCAAGTCTATAAGTTATATCTTTGGTATTTGTTGGTTATTTATGATAATCTTCTTTGTCTATTCATGTCGTAACATTTATACTATAGTAAATGAATGACTTGAGCCTTCTTGCATGTCTTTTTTTTCTATGTTACTTAATTTCTTCTCTCTCTCTCTCTGTATCCTTTTACATTGAAAAAGGTATTGTCGCAAACTTTAGCGCAAATTTAATAATTGATGAATTTTATTTAATGAAATACTGCATGACAGATCTTTTAATAATCATGTTAATATGTAAATTTTTAATTAACACTAAACATTCTGTATGTTTTACTTACAACCTGATAATTTATTAGCCATAAGAAAAATAGTTTTTAGTTATAGGTTTGGAAAAAAATGTTTTGCCATTTGTCGAGTTGAATTTGAAAAAAAAATGCAGAATATAAAAGTTTTAATCAATATAAAACGTGTGTATTGTGAAGAGTGTAAAACAAAAATACAAAACAGCAAAAAATAAAAGGCACACGCATAAAAATCTTGACTATAAGAATAACTTATTCTTATAGTCGAGCCAACAGGGCAAAGATCTTTACAAATCAAAACTTGTGTTTTAATGATTACAAAAGTCGTAAAGATAAACTAAAAACTCCTTAAGAGTAGATATGATCTGAGTTAATATAACTCTTCAAAAACCAAGGTTCACAAACACAAGATTGGATCTTAACAAAATCTGTAAAAACAATGGAAGAAAATAATTGCAGCTATTGTAGATGCCGAAAGCATTTACAGTCACATCCGCCAAATACGAAAATCTGCAACGAGAATAAATATGCTCTCAATCTTACTTGCTTTGATTAATCTCTCTGATTGCGTGTGTCGTTTGTGAGCAATCACTCATCTTTATATAGGCACACCTTACTTGTAAAGAAACCTACAAAATAAGAAAAAAAAAATATGTATACACAAAATATTGCAAGTAAATATCATTAGTAAGGAAATATGATCAAATATTTAGAGTTCTAATAATATCTTCTAGTCTAAAAGCGACTTCTACTCTATGAAAAAAAATATACATAAAATATTGTAGATATATATTAGGGAAAAAGACTCTTTGCCACCTGTACTTGTAGCGTTTTTATGGTTTGCAAATTAATTTTTTTTTGTTATTATTAACAACCCAAAGTATGCGGATTTTGCACTTTGCAACCTTCAAACTATTTTTCATTCAAAAAATAGTTGAATCGAAGCACGTAAACCTCATGCCTCATTCTTAAAACATGAAAACATTGCCCAACATAATAACTGGTGATGAGGCATGAGGTTTACGTGCTTGGATTCAACCATTTTTTGAATAAAAAAATAGTCTGAAGGTTGCAAAGAGCAAAACCCGCATACTTTGGGTTGTTAATAACAACAAAAAAATATTAGGTTGCAAACCATAAAAACGCTACAAGTACAGGTGGCAAAGAATTTTTTCCCCCATATATTAATATAAAGGAAACAAGATAAAATCTTAGACTTCTAAATAATAAATACTACAATATATGAATTTATTCTAGAGAAAGAGAATTACAACCATATATAAGACTAAATAATATACATGATAATCACCAAAGATAATAAATATCAAACCTTTCCTAAACAATTAAATCTTGGCAAGAGAGTCAAAATAATAAATAATAAAATAAATTAGTAATTATAAAATCATGTATTTGTATCCTCAACAATCTCGCCATTTTTGTCTTTCTTGACCAAAATTTATATGATGAAAATACCAAGTATTAAACTTGGATAATCACCAAAAATATTCCCCTGACTTGCTACAATTAATCATAAAACAGTTAAGAATAATGATATGACATACAGGATAATATTTGCAAAAGCAAATGAAAACAAGTCTTAATAATTAAGGTAGAAAGTCATAGTTATTCCACAGTAAAACAGACAACATATAACAATCAAAAACATCTAAGAAAAGTTCACTAGTGCAGAAACAGGCATTCTAAAACGGATAAAACAGACAGTCTAGAACGGATTCTGCTGCGTTCTAGATGCAGCCGTTCTAGATTGTCAGAGAATTCAAGAACGGATATTTTTTATCCGTTCTAGATCGTCTAACATTTAGAACGGATAAAATGTCCGTTCTAGAATATTTTATACCCGTTCTAAAAAGTCCAATTCTGGTCTGCCCTTGCTCTCTATAATACATTCTAGAACGTACAATTCTAATATACGTTCATTAGAAATACGTTCTAGAATGTCATATTTTAGAACGTATTAGAAATGTACGTTCTAGAATGTCATTATTCTAGAACGTATAAAGAAAATACGTTCTAGAATGTCGACCTTCTAGAACGTATATTCTTTTATACGTTCTAGAATAATGACATTCTATAACGTATTTTCTAATATACGTTCTAGAATGTCATATTTTAGAACGTACAATTCGAAATATACGTTCTAGAGTGTCATATTTTAGAACATACAATTCTAGAATGTCATTATTTTAGAACGGATATTAGAGCTATACGTTCTAGAATGTCATAATTTAGAACGGATATTCAGATTGTACGTTCTAGAAAGTCAATATTTAGAACGGACATTAAAAAAATACCTTCTAGAAAGTAGAAAAAAAAATAAAAAAAAAGAAATGAAAGAATACCGGATATTTGAATATATTAATTACTGCAACAAATTGAATAGTTTAATACAGATGAAATTAAAAAATAATCTAAATCCTTCTTTACCTCTACAATTTTCTCCAGAAAAGGAAAAAAGAAGAAAAAGAAGAAAAAGAAAAAAAAAAGTCAAAATAAATAGAAACCCGAGATGTGTTCTTACTTAGCCAAAAACAAAAGCTACTCTATTCCGTCCATGCTTGTGTATATCATCTATATTCATTGGCATTTCACGAATCTGTGCACTATAGTACTGCTCGATGTCTCTTAAGATTTTGATGTCAAAAACAAAAGCTACTCTATTCCGTCCATGCTTGTGTATATCATCTATATTCATTGGCATTTCACGAATCTGTGCACTATAGTACTGCTCGATGTCTCTTAAGATTTTGATGTCATCGCATTTCACAAAATTTATGGCGCAACCCTACAACATCACCAGGTAACACAAATCACATCAGTACAAACGATTGCATATATATAGCATGTATTAAACTAAAAGATATTAGATTATTGCTAATGATTAATTTAAAAAGAAACACTTCTAAGAAACACTTTACCCAAAATGAAGTAGAAATCCACATCTAGCTGTAGTAAAGTTCAATAATTCTCACACATAACGCAGCTACACTGCTAAGTGCAATGTTATTGTCATCACTTATTAAGCACAATACGTCAAGCAGCAAGTATTGTTACAACTTGAAGTCATCTTTCCGATATGAAACCGACAGAAGGAACTAAATATTAGGGATATTTGTTAGTTATTACACAAAACAATTKTATTWTTTCCAAGTAAAAGCACAGTAAAACTAGACTGACAAAGACCGACGACTTTTGAAAACAATAAGGGTGTGTTTGTGTTAAATAATTCAGATAAATACTAAATTTCATGCTTCAATAATAATAATAATAATAATAATAATAATAATAATAATAATCAATCAATCAATCAATCAATCAATCAAAATGGTTCATATTATTAACATTGGTAGAAAAACTAAAAACAAAACTAGCTAATTGAAATATAAATGGCAAAACCTTATTTTCACTATCCCCTGCAAAGGAGGCTCCATCACAATAACYTATCTTTACTCTGTTCCAGTTATAAAAATCTGAATGTGGAACAATTAGATGAAGAAAATCATGAAAATAATCAGGCAAAACAGGAATTTAAAATAAAATTTTGCAATTCGAACCTGGGTTTTCGGAAGCCTTGTTGCTGAGTACCCCTGTAAACGGAATTTGCCTTTTGAAATAATTCGACGATCCGCGTCTCGTCGTTTTACGGTACACACATGTTCTTATGTTATTGTACCACCCACCACCCTGCCACATATTTCAAAATATAATTTTAAAAAATTAATAAACTGAATTTTGGTTCAACAACTACAGCTATAGACCAAATTGCCACAAACCTTTAAGTTGACGATCCAACTGTTTGCTCTTGACCCAAACCCGCGATCCAAGTGTACCCGGGTAATGACCCATCCAAACATACTGAGAATTTATGCAAAATCAAAGATAAGCATCTTAGAATTGGATTCACATTTTAATTAACAGATTTTTACACAAATTATTTACAGAGCATTCATTTGCTTAACAAGTGAAATAGCCAGCCGTAAAGACAGATTAGCAGAATTTAATACTCATACCCGTATTTGATGTGCCTTTTTCATAGGTCAAGTAACATTAATGGAGATCTAACCGAGGAATGTTGTAAAGTATTTTTGCCGGGCATTTTTAAAGTGTTTTTTAATATTTTGCATGTGTGGATGCCAAAAAGGTGGTGTTAATGTGCCAAACGCATGTTTGGGTGGAGAGGACTGTGACAAAGTATTTTAACAGGCCAAACAAAAACTATGTCATGTTATTATTTCAATTGTTTAATTAAAATATGTGGTAATACATTTAGTAAATAGTTATTATTCTATTTACATGTATATTTTTATTTATTTATTTTAAAATTACTGTTCGATTTATCGAAATTAACTACAAATGAACAATTAATTAATTATAAAAATAAATTAGCTACCAGTAACGATACAAATATTATTATATTTACAGAAACTTGCTAGTTCATGCTTCTAGTTCTAGAGTAAGTGAATTCATATATATATATGTGTGTGTGTGTGTGTGTGTGTGTGTGTGTGTGTATG
>BMAC01000420.1:652479-664221 GCA_014905375.1 Phtheirospermum japonicum | reverse complement strand
CAAAAACTAATAATATCCGACCCTGAAATTATTTCAGAAAACCATTAGCAGACGAATACACCAATGAAATCTTTAGGGGAAAAGAAAAAAAAAGATGCTCATCTAACCCTGAAACTATTTCAAGTACAAGAGGAAAAAAGCATTTATCAATGTAAATACTTGAGTACAACAAAACTCAACCAGAAGAAAATAAATTGTAGGCAGACGAGTAACGGAATACAAACAAGTTAACAACCACCAGGGGTTGTGCAACAGGGCAAAAAGAGAAACCAAATCGACTCGTTTCACCTGTACATGAACAATTGCATTTTCATATCGCCTGCCAATTTTTACTTTAAAAAAATAAAAACTTTTTTTTATTGATTCATCAAAATAATCTTAAGATGTTTAGCAAAAGTACCGACTGCTTGCTTACCGGTCGATTGGACTTGGTAAATGCCGAATGTGAACTGTCGACAAATTCCTACGTGCATCGTCCTCGCGATGCGAAGGGTGTGAAATTAGTATATCCTCGTCATCAATTAAGAGGTCCAGAGACGATTCAATGAATAGAGGAATCGAATCACGTCCACAGATGCCAAGCTAGCCTAAAAAGTAATTGCAGTGGAATGGAAAATAATTAAGTCTTTTGAGGCACAAATAGAGCAACCCAATCACTTTTTAACAAATAAGCTTCAATGAACTTAACCAAAGTATGGCATTCATAAGTAATAATTAAAAAAATAAAAAGCTAACTTTCAAAATTACAAAAAATGACCCCTGAGATAAGTAAAAACTTTCAAAATCCACATTTATAAAAATATAGCAGCTAGCCCCTTAATTTTCACTGAATCAAACTTCAGAGGTATCTTTTGTAAGGGATAGAGATCTGTTAGGTTGGCCTAACACAAGTTTTTGTCAACAAGATGAGAAATATCACGAAAGCAGAAAATTGCTCCAAACCTCAGAGGAAATTGCTCCAAAGCCAGCTCGTCCCAGACACATCAATGACTCCATCATTACCTTCTCTTCATCGATCATATTTAGAATTCCTCCGGCCTTAATCATCGAGTATTCACCCGAAACCTAGTACAACACAAAGAAATGCAACCATAATGAATACACTTAATAATATCCTAATTACCAAAAAAAAAAGTTAAATCTTTTAAATTTTATTTTATTATATGCCCTTCTCTATCATATACTCAACAAGCCTATAATTTTAATTTAATCATTAAATGTTTAAATATATTAAACAACATGCTTATTTTTAAGTGAATTTAGAAAAAGTGATCCCTAAAGCTTAATGTAATTACAAAATTGTTTCTTTTAACTACAAAACCTCTTTAAAATCTGCTGCTTTACAAACACCTCACACCACAGTGTACTATAGAACAAACTGAATGTCAATATGATATTTGTATTTTAGAAGGACAATAATTACCATAATTATTATTATTATTTCAATCAGACAGAAATAAATTTGCTCGGAATGCTATCCTACTATTAGACAAAACCGAAAGACACAAGAGGAACCAACATCAAATGGCATTTCTATTTAAATTCAAGGTCACAGTATAAGATCTTAATTCTACGCACCAACTTCAGATAAACAATCGCATAGTCTCATGATATGATAAAGTGGCAAAAAAGGTCCCAAAAAAAAGTAAGTCTAAATAATTCCATAAAGAAAATATCCCACAGGTTACTCATTTTCTTAAACAGTCAAAGGTTTTTGAAAATTAACACAAACAACAAGCAAAGAACATACAATCAAGCAGAATATTAACACAAACAGAAAATGGCTAGAATCTCACATAAAACTTGAAAATTCTTTTTCACATGAAAAATGTTTTTTTTAAAGGAAAATTAAGGGGAAACTGATTTGAAACAAAAAAAAATTTTGTTTTTATTTTTTTTATTTCTGGCTATCGTAATCGAGGATTTCATCATCAGTAATGGACATGGAGTGCTGAACAATAGATCTCCCAATAGAATTGATCCAATCCTCCTTCTCCTTCTCCGAATCGGTGATGAAGTATATCGTCTCGGTCCAAGTCGACAACTCGAACGCGAATTGGCGATGGAGCACGTCGTCGGCGCCCTTGATAGTGAGGCAAATTGGCCACCGGGATAACGCCACGTGGCCTGGAGGCGCGGGTGACCATCGATTCTTTGAACCAGAAGACCTTGCCCTGTGCTTCAGGACGAACCAACGGCGGCGCCAGGTCTTGATGTACTCGCCTTGCTTCGTGAGCCAGCCGGCGCGCTCGGAGGGTCCCCAGAACTCCACGCCGTCATAATCGTCAGCGCCGACTTGGACCGATCCTATCGCGGCTCGCCATAGACTCGCCATGGACTTGTGAATTTGGCGAAGGAATTGATGAAACACAGAGAGAGGGGAAAGAGGGAGCTGTATCAAGGGATGTGGGTACGGGGAGAAAGAAAGGGGAAGATAGGGTTGTGGAGAGAGAAAGGAAAATAACATTTGTGTGGATAAAATTTTAGTCCAATTATTTAATTAATGTATTCGTATAAATATTAATACGTTCTGGGATGCTTAATTTACCAGAAGGAATTATTATTTATATGTTCTAGCTATGACACATACTAGAACGTATATTAAAAAATACCTTTTAAATGTGGTCAGCCTCAAAATTTTCAGAACGTACATTTTAAAATCCATTCTAGAATTACGATTTTAATTACAAAAATGCCACCGGACAGACATTCTAGAAGGTAAACGAAATATCCGTTCTAGAGTGTCTGTTCTAGAATATTTTTTTTGTACTAGTGGTTTATCGATCAAAAGCATAAAATATCTCTTATGGAAAGAGATCATCGAACTGCGAAGTAAGATCACTTCGTTTTGCCAAAGAAGTAACTTCAAAATTGAACTCCATGTCAACATCATCTTCATCACGAAGACTAGTAGGAATAGCAATGCTCGAAGATGGACCAGCTCCCCTGAATTCGACGCAAGATTGGCACTGGCATCCGCAACGACATCGATAGAAGCATCTGTAAACCTATCAACTCCCCCCAAATCTAGTTCTACCCTGAACCATGCATAGTCTCTTGACTAGGAGCAGCTAAATCACACTCTTAAGGAGTAGAGACTCCACAATCATCAACTACGTCTTCCCCACTTTGGCCAGAAAGAACAAAACTCAAAACTAGGCCGAGAAGTTGAGAAAAGAGAGTAGCAAAATGTGCGATAACATCATTAGCATACTGTAGTTGACCTAGTAAATTGAATGAGGCACTGAAATCAACAAACTTGGGACAGAATCTGCAAAAACACAAATGCCAGCGGAGATACGAACTACATCTGAAGCAACATCCAGGGCGTCATTTGGGGCGTCAGAAGGAGCAGGAGCAGAATCATGAGTAGGAACAACAGGAACAGAATTAGCTGGATCATTGTGATTAAAAGATCTATCCTCTCATTGTAATACACCACCGGAATATTGGCGAGTCAATTCTTAGCATTGAGGAGCAGTGGGGTGATGATAAACACATTCGGACATCCAAGCGATAGAATTCAGGGAACCAGACACTGAGACACCATTACTTTGAAAATCAGACTCAGGAATGGCAAGGCCCACTTTTTCAAAGAGGGTGTGGTGAAGAATGTGACGACATTAAAAATGTGGGTGCCAAAATTGAACGACATACTAGTCCCAAGTTGATAGAAGATGTGGACTCTGGAATTGTTATTTGTTAAAGCCCAATTGTTACAACACACTTTGTTCAAAAATCTGTAAAAAGAAGTCAGTTGGGACGAAGGAAACTGAGTAGACCACTCAGCTGTAAGATCACTCATCAAGAGTTTGATCATTCGAATGAAATCATCTAGCTCGACTTCTTCAACAACATATGGAGTCTCAAAAAAATTTATCACGACAGGAGTGAAATTAGAAATCTCCATGCACATAAACATGAGGTAGGATCACACACCTCCACGCACAAGTCTAAGTGAAACTCATAAACTACAGCCTTCTCAAAAGGCTCAATATCTTCAATGGTGCGCATTAGTTGCCGAATCTCAAAAAAACTATCCAAATTATAAGTCTGAAACATCGGCATATTATGACACTTCTCATTTATTAGAGTTCGGCCAACAAATATCTTATATCTATCATGAGTAACCGGGTTATAGAAGGTGTTCGTAAAAGCATTACGCAGCTTGTAGTTTGCACCAGATACGGGTGCAGATATAATCGTATCATCAGGAACCGCATTTATGGCAGCATCGTCAAATGCATCCCCAAAAATAGGATTAACCAAATCTGTGTCACCAACTTATTTGTCTATGAACTCGTCAGTTGGCGTGCATGGCTAAAGTTATCCCCAGTCGAAAGGTTCTCGTCGCTGGAGATATCCGGGATCAACACAAGCTGAGTGCATGAAGGACTAACAACAATATCGTTTCCTTTTCTTAGACGTAAGAGTGCACGGTCGACAGGTTCTATGTCATCATTGAGAGAATCAAAAATAGGAGCGGAGGAGGAATGAGTACGTCTTGCCTTGAAGAATTGTGATGTCTCCAAATCAGAATCAGAGACCTCCATAGGTAAAGGAGACTCATGCCCATCAACACTAGCAGATGATGAGTCAGTGTTGGCAGGGATGCCAGCAACATAAGTAATGACATCAGTAATCGGATTGGTGGCTGCATCTCCCCTATCTTCAAAACTCTAGCAAATTTTTTCTTTTTCTTCTTCTGTTTCTTTTGCTTCTTAGACCTTGATCCATCATTCTTAGAAACATCTAAAACAGAGTCAGAAGACTCAAAGGTGTAAGGCCCATATCCGCAAAGGCGTTTGGACTTGCGCGATGACTACGTGTAATTTGGCTTAAGTGAATCTCGAATGAGCTCAAAATTGGGTGGATCCTCAATGTTGATTTCATTCCTATTCTCATTGGAAAATAGTGCGGTGTCACTAGTGCAGAAACTGCATTCTAGAACAGAACATCCTGGTGCATCTAGAAGGGTATTTAAAATACAGTTCTGGATTAGACTTTCCAGAACGGTTTTTGAAATTACCATTCTGGATAGATGATTTTCCAGAACGGTATTCAAATACCGTTCTGGAATGTAGACATTCCAGAACGGTTATTGAAAAACCGTTCTGGATTATGAGTCAATCCAAAATGGTATTTACATAACGTTCTGGAAAGTGTACAATCCAGAACGGTATTTTAATACCGTTCTGGAAAGTGTATTCCAGAACGTTATTTAAAATACCGTTCTGGATTGGAAGCCAATCAAGAACGGTATTTATAAAACCGTTCTCAAATGTCTTGGTCAATTTAATACTGCGTAAATAAAATTTTTTTGCCGCCCATATTTTTACTTTCCAGAACGGTATATTTAAAACCCTTCTGGATGTATTCGCCGATACAGAACGGTAAAAAAATACCCTTCTCGAAAGTTTACGATACAGAACGGTATTTGAAATACCGTTCTCTAAATCACTAGTTTTTAAAAAAGCCAATCCAGAAGGTTATTTTTAAAACTGTTCTGGATAGCACTTTCTAGAACGGTATTTTAAAATACCGTTCTGGAATTACGACTTTCCAGAACAGTTTTACAATACCGTTCTGGAAAGTATACTTTCCAGAACGGTAACTGAATAACCGTTCTTGAATGTCTTTCTAAAAAAAAAATAAAAAAATTTTGATCGGTATTTTTAATAATACCAATCTCTCGAAATTCTATACAAATTAGAAATATTTTCACAGTTTCACGCGGGTTAATGAAGCGGTAAATGAAATATTTTCGATCCATAGTTGGTTCGCTCTACTTGATAATCCATCGTTCTTCTCTTGCGACTTGACTGATTGGGATTTAGATCCAAAAACCATCTCAAATCTCTCGCCCAGAACCCTAACCCATCACCACCATCTCAAATCACCACCATCTCAAATCTCTCGCCCAGAACCCTAACCCATCACCACCATCTCAAATCTATCGCCCGGAACCCTAACCCATCACCACCATCTCAAATCTCTCGCCCAGAACCCTAGCCCCGAGCGGATTCCAATTCCATAACACCACAAGCACAACTAATAATCATAATAACGCATCTTCTAATTCCCGAAAAACGGGCTCGCCGGAGCTCCGCCCGTTGCCGCCTTTGAACACGCAGCAGATTTTCCGGCAGAATCCCCGGGCTAATAATGGCGACGTGGTGTCGATCAAAGACGATGAGATCGAAGAATTTTACTCTCCCAAAGGCTCCATTAATGGCAGAGAGAGCTCGAGTGGCACTGGATCAGCTTTTAGAAGGGCTTTTGCTGCAATAGATGTGGAGAATTTTATAAACGAGTCCACATCACATTCTTCGTCTACTTACTCTTCTTCGGTACCCGGATCGGGTTCGGGTTCTCCATCCAGGTCTCGAATGTTTCAAATCAGAATGTAGAATCTCCGGTGAGAATTAACAGCCCTGCACGGTCCTAAAAGTGTTCGATGAAAAGCCAGAATCATCACCAAGGATTTCAAATGCTTCCGATCAGAATATTGAATCTCCGGTGAGAATTAGTAGCCCTGTACAGCAAAAATCGCATATGTGTTTATTATCTTTGCCGGAGAAATAGTCAACAAGCGAAGAATCATCATCACCGAGGACATCGATTGATTCCGATCAGAATATAGAGTCTCCAACAAGCATCAGCAGCCCTGTTCTGCACTACACCATGACCGTTATTCCAATGCCGCCACCTCCACCGCCACCGCCTCCGAGTAAACACTAGTACAGAAACCCTACAAGAAGGTAAAGCCTCAATTGAAGGTGATGATGAAGTTTAAATAAATAATATTTCGTAAGTGGACAGATAATTGTAGGCTTGTGTTTACACTTTGTAAAAATTGTAAATGGTATGAGTGTAGGATGTAAAGTGTTGATTCAATAGGATGTGTACATAAAACGTACTCCTGTATATTGCCAGGATTAATAATAAAGTAGCCGTTTTTTGTTATTCAATTGATTTATATTATTTTATTTTCAATTTTTGGAAGGTAATTTTATTTTCCCTTTTAAGGTTGTTCATTACCTGATGAGGTCATCAAGGCAGATGCGGGCCCGGGTGAGTTATGGTATCGTGTTGGAGGCCATTTTATTCGGTTCTCCAAATACGAGTATGCTTTGGTGACCGGGCTATCTTTTGGACCGACGACATTTGACCCTCTGCAGTGCATCATCCACTGCGAGTGGTTTATTTTTACGGTATTATCGGGGTCAGATGTTGACGATGGACGCTTTACGGTTCGATTTTACAGACGAAGTATTTCGTGAGTCACCAGCCGATGCATTAAAGGTGGCAAAGTTGTTGATTGTATACTTCTTATTGTTTGGTAAGGATGATAAGCAAAGTTATATAGATAAGTGGGCGTGGACCTTGATTTTTTTTAATTGGGTCGTATTGCTTTGTTTTTGTGGGAAGTCATAATTTATTGATGGTTAGTTGTATTTCATCTTTATACATGATTCAGTCTAGTTTATGCCGATTATTCCGGTTTCATGTATTTGCACCTGTATATGTCTAACCTGTTATGTTTCATGTATAAAATGTGTGCTCAATATTAATAATTTCCTTTTTGTAGTCATAAAGATGCATATGAAAATGTGGACCTGATAAAATTTTCTTTGGCAGTTTTGATATATTACGTGGCTCGTTGGGGTTGGTGCGTACTGAGTTTCCACATACTGCATATTGTGTTGCTGGAACACAGGTAAGCTTTGAATCAGTGAAATAGCTATTATTGTATATGGTGTGAAGGTATAAAACTTTCTCAGTATTTCCTAGATGAGTTTTGATAATCACTGAATTAAACAAAGTTTTAAGATGCTTCCAAGGGCTCCAAGCCAGGTTAAAATTAGATTTTTTTTTGGTGAAATTGGTATATTAATCAATGATTATATTCTCATTGTTTTAGGCAGAGAAATCTTCCTGGAACTCAATTGGAATATTTAAGATATCAAATATTTCTGGGAAGAGACGTGATTTAGTGCCAAAGAACAAAAATGAAGATGGTACTGACATGGATAGTGATAGTAGTGATAGTGACGAGGACGGTGCTGGATCTTCCCCGGTTTTACAGGTATCCTTGTCTAGTTATTGAGTTTGACAAAAATTTGTGTCAAACCGCCTAATGGAGTACATTCCATTACGCACGGCCCAAGTTTTAGTTTTTCAGCTTTTCTTATTAGTTTTTTAGGTTTCCTATTTAAGTTTTTTATTATATTTTTTTAGGGTTTCCAGTTTTTAGTTTTTTAAGGGGTTTTTGCTTTTTGTTTTTTAATGGTTTTTTCTACAGGTTTAGTTAGTTTAGTTTTTTTTCAAGATTTAGTTTTAGGGGACCTGTTTTACAGTTAGGCGGTTTGACAGGAGTGTGACTCGTTGCTTCTTTAGTACAAATATCATACAATCTTTCTGATTCGAGCTGCATCTTCTTTTGATGAATCTACAGTTACGTAAAGTCTCTCATGAAGGAGGTGTAAACCGCATACGTGCTATGCGACAAAATCCTCATATTTGTGCTTCTTGGTCAGAGACAGGTCTTGTTCAGGTACAAATATTTTTACCAATGGATTTACGTAAAACTAATATTTTAACTGAATTTATACCCATCAAGGTATATTGTAAATTCCCAATGTACTCTTTTTTTTCCCTAACGTGATCGATGCTTTGAAGGTGTGGGACCTCAGCTATCATTTGAAGGCTTTGGAAGAACCAGAAGCCGAAGCTGGACTTGGAGGATCAACTGTGTCCAACCAAGCTCCGATAGTCAAATTTTCCAGGCACAAGGATGAAGGCTATGCCATAGACTGGAGTCCTCTCGTTGCTGGAAGACTCGTGTCAGGTATGGCATAAAGCTTTTTGATAGTAGGGATCATTAGCTATCTTTGAAAGTTACAAAAATATCCCTTGATGTTTGAATCGGTGTTAAAATTATAATATTTTACAAATTTGAATGGGGGTTTTGGATTTTTTTTTTTTTGCTTATGAAGGGGGTAAATGTAGGACAACATACAATCTCAGGAGTATTTTTGTAGTTTTTTGGCTACTTGGTGTCAAACCTCAAGTATACTTTTTGTAATTATCCCTTAGTGTATATAAGCTGGTTGAGGTGAGTCATGTTGCATTACTGAAAGCACTTCTCAAATTACTCATATTGCAGGGGATTGCAAGAATTATATTCATCTTTGGGAACCCGCATCTGATTCGTCGTGGAATATCGATCCTAATTCGTTTATCGGCCATACCGCAAGCGTTTTTGCTGCTTTCTGGATATATCTGGGACCCACACTAAATTTCTTTTAAAAAAAATTTGTTTCTTCTGTAATTGACGTTTTGTTATTGTCTGTTTTGCAGTGGAGCCCTACAGAACCGTTTGTATTTGCATCGTGCTCCGTTGATGGGAATATTGCGATTTGGGATATTCGTGTGGGAAAGTCTCCTGCAGTTTCGATCAAGGCGCATAAAGCTAATGTTAATGTTATTACTTGGAACAGGTGTATATAAATTATAACATTCTTTTATTAAGCTACTCTGTAAGTCTTTCTTTGAAAGTCTCCTGCAGTTTCGATCAAGGCGCATAAAGCTAATGTTAATGTTATTACTTGGAACATGTGTATATAAATTATAACATTCTTTTATTAAGCTACTCTGTAAGTCTTGCTTTGATTTTATGACTAACTTCATTTATGATGCATATTTTTTTTGGACTAGCTTAGCGAGCTGTATGCTGGCATCTGGTAGTGATGACGGGACATTTTCCATCCGAGATCTCAGATTGCTCAAGGTATTGAGTGGACCAACATCTTAATAATTTTTTTTTAATTTTTGTTTTGTTTCTTCTTCCTAGAAAAAAAAACTCTACCTTTTAGCACTGCAAATAGGAAAGAAACATATATCTAAGTTTGTTTTTGTGGTCATATTAGATGGATATGGAAGTCCTTTTCTTTTTTCTTTTTTTGTTTGGGGAAAAAGAGGTTAATTACTGAATGCCTTGAAGTTTGATCTAATTACAAAAACCTCATCTGTTTTTTAAAATTACAAAAAGTACCCRTTGTAATTTTATRTCGTCTTATATCAAACCCCTTGGCATTATTTTTTGGAAAKCCCCCTTCACATTTATAATAAAATTACAGGTGGCCCCTTAATTTTAACACTTTCATCAAACCCCGGGGGTATATTTTGTTGTTTTGAAAGTTACTTAAGGTTATTTCTAATTATGCCAAACCTCGAGGATACTTATTGTTTAATCATGCAAACAAACAAACAAACCCAACTGCAGGAAGGAGATGCTGTAGTTGCCCATTTTGATTACCATATGCATCCTATCACATCTATCGAGTGGAGCCCGCACGAAGCGTCCACCTTGGCATTGACATCATCGGGCAATCAACTTACGTAAGAAACCTCTAACATATTATCGCACCGTTTTAAGTAGCTAGCTCAAATTGTCTTGACTTGTGTTTCATCGACTTGGTTAATGTGTTTTCTCAGAGTATGGGACCTTTCACTAGAGAGGGACGAAGAAGAAGAGGTCGAGTTCAAAGCTAAGACGAAAGAACAAGTCAATGCCCCCTCTGATTTGCATCCCCAGCTTTTATTTGTTCATCAGGTAAATTTGTGATATTGGTGAGTCTAAAATATATATATTTATTTTATTTGTTAAAACTTAAAAATTACTCTGGTTCATGTTAATAGCCTTCTACGACGAAAAAATTCGGTCGGTACGTCGGCACATGCATAATGATTCTGGACATGACTGGTCTAAAGATTTCTATATTCAATCAAATCAAGGTATTTTTTATTTCCTATTTAGAAAAATAAATAAATATATGTGGTCAGATAAGCGCTTAATTTTGTGAATTCATTAACTTTGGAACTTAATATTTGGTAGAAATTACAAGTTCAAGGTTTTTGGCATAATCCAATTTGCATTTCACTTGTTGGCAAAGTCTAATATGTTCTCTGATCACTGGCTTTGGTCTGTAAGCCAGCTAGCTCCTTTTTATTAGGCATAATCAAGTTCAGCTCGACCATTCACACTTATGTGTAAACTGCTGGCCTATTTTTGCTCTCTCATGTCTTATAAATTCTTCGTAAATGTTATAGGATTGGATGTCTGGGTTGCACATCACGACAACTATTTTCCATCAGCTCATTATTTTCTGCACAAACATATGTTTGTGTTTTTATTATATTTAATGGTTTATTTATTTATTTTATTTTGTTTCAAGGGGTTTTTTCTTCAATTTTCTAAGTTTTTCCTAGAGTTTTCTGGGTTTGGATATGTATTTTTTTTAAGTTTTATATTAGGATCTAGTTTTAGAGGACTTGGTCTAACTCGCCTGAATATTGACAGGAGATCTGGCTCGGTGATGTGGATACCTGAAAAACACGTCGTTGATTTGGGATGAGCTCAACGTACTCAATAGTTACACCGACATACCTCATGCAAAATTATACAACTCACAAATAGCACAATTAACCATAGAATTCATAATTTTAACGTAGAAGGACAGTTGACTGCAGCTAAAACGCAGCGGGTTCCCCGATGACCCTACCTGAAAAACACGTCGTTGATTTGGGATGAGCTCAACGTACTCAATAGTTACACCGACATACCTCATGCAAAATTATACAACTCACAAATAGCACAATTAACCATAGAATTCATAATTTTAACGTAGAAGGACAGTTGACTGCAGCTAAAACGCAGCGGGTTTCCCCGATGACCCT